>JAQGBX010000632.1:0-32635 GCA_034698745.1 Megaphyllum sjaelandicum | reverse complement strand
TTTGACCTAAACTTGCTGTATCATTTTCGTTTTGACATTGATTTCTTTGAATATTTTATGTTCTTTTAATTAATTGTGGGCATTGCTGGTGTTTATTAGATTTTCCCCTGCATACACAGTCGTTAAATGCAGGTGTATCATTTTCACGTTGAGCCACTGTAAATTGGAATACTTCCTATTTCAAAGCGCACGACGACGATTTGTAAATTTTTCCAAGTTTAAGTTTTTTTAAAAATTAACGGAGAAATGTTCTAGCAAGTATTTTTTATTATTTCTTGGTGGGTTTTTTTGAGCTCATTTATTATCTAGAATTATAACAGGCTAATTAACAGCCATTACTATGCTTTTTATTGATGTTTCAAATTCAGTTTTTTAATTTACAAGGAGAATAAAAGAAAGCCATCGTTATAAATACCAACAATAATTATAGGAAGTAGCTCCCCTCATAAAATAATTCAGCAAAGCGCTCGTGTAGGTTACTCACAGTTATGAAATACATGTACTACTTGCTGTTGATCGACTTTCAACTGGAAGTAAAGTGTATAATATTTTAGTTCTCTATCAATCGGGGATAAACAAAAATCGATGTGCATAGTTATAGCAAAAAGATTAAAACTTAGATAATATTATTATAATACCTAGGAATTACATGTATCTGCACTTGCATTTCTTAATAAGTTTTTTTTACAAAGAGGAAAAAGCCAACTGCTGCACTTTTATTTGCACAGAACTATTTTCATAATGTAGGCCTACCTCATTCAAAATGAGGGCTCACTGCAAAATTATTGTGGCGCATGTAGTATGAAGAACACCAGTTGTACTTTTAAATGTACAATTTTTATTTTTAAATTAAAATTAACTTTTTTTCATTTCATTTATCATAGTGCATTTTTGTAGATTTATATTTTTTATTTGCAGTCACATCTTCCACGTCCTTATTCAAGCATTTACATGCTACACTATATTGAGGACGGTGCCACCAGAATCTTTCCAAAGGTAGTGATTGGTTACTTTTATGAATATTTTTTGGGGGGCTGAAAAACTCATTGGTTTTATATTTTTCATAACTCAGTTTTCAGAAATAATTTTTTAAAGCTTCGTTGAATAGTACATGGCATCAAGCAATTGTCATGATATTTAATTTATTGTCATAATTAAGATTAAATGAAGCAATTTTACGACGACTTCCAATGTGTTTCATAGTCGTATTCAATTACATGGATGTAATAAGTATCTGATAATCAACAAACGATTTTCTAGATTTAACCTTTATTCATAAAAAGGTTTTCATGGGTATGATATGTGTGGTTCTGAAAATGGCGTAAATTATCACGGTAAACCTGTGGTAACATTTTTTACTTCTAATTATATTAGCATATCTTTAGGCCTTTTTTGATTAATCTCAAATTATTATTTTAAAAATTAATGTAATTAAAGATCATCTAGGTATATAAACTTTCATAATATTTCCAGCATTCTTGAAAAACAGGCAATTATGTATCCAGTTTGACAGATTGACGAAATCATTTATACAGTTAATGATCAGATTCGTAAATAGAATTTGAATGTTATTTCAGTTTTTAACGGTAGGCCTAATGTTTGTAATCAGTGTATTCTCCCAATAACTTCAAACATAATTGTAAACATATAATTCATACAATGCGTTTCATACCGATTTCAAACCTTCTACCTAAGTTGCATGATGGCGACAATTGCTAAGTATCGCTATGCTTAATATCGGACTACTAATTTAGCAATAAAATGTTCAGGTGTGCAGCTAGGCAGCTATCTTACTAATATTATTTTTTCGTAGGGTGGTGATGCTATTTGCTCTATCTTATTTATCTTCTATACATCTAATGCGTCAATTCTACAATTATGGCTCATATACTTTGGACATCACTGGGTATGTTGAACAGAATTTTATACCAAAATGGCATATTCTAAAGCTGGCTAAAGGACTTCTGTCTACTAAGATAAGTTGATTGAAGTGAACATCTTCTAAAGGTTGATGGACTACTTCATTAACAACTTTAATTTCGACTCTGTTGGTTATTCAACATCACTGAGTACCATGAGTACTTATTTTAGCAGTAATACAAGGATTTCTATACTTACCTGTTCTCATCGTATTTTATACTTCTGACAAATATCACGCCTATATGCTACATACATTTTGCCATATCCTGTTGTGGTATATTAAATATTCGATGTGTCTATTTGGTTTTCATATCATGTTCGTGGATCCTTGTTTGAGGCTCTAAATTTCAATATGTGCTTCTATCTGCCATTTGAGAAAATGTCGGCTATCCTATATTAGCCATTGTGACAAAGTTTTCCACAAAATTTCCACTTTTGAGTTAACTTTCTAATTTTTTAAAAGCTATAAGAAATTGATAGTTTGACGTTATTTTTTCCCAATTAGTGCTTTTTTATAGAGTATTAAATGTATTTAAATGACAACTTTTGATAATCAAGTATTATTTCTGTTGGATGTCTTACCTTGAATTACTGGTATTCCAGTAACTGGCTAACCACTTATTAAGTCCTATTATTGGTTATTTTAATGCAAACGTATATTAAAAAGCTTAATTTCCAACTCCATCTGGAAGCTATCCTGTTTAATTTTTAAAGAAAATTGGTAACAAGAAGGTTGAGCACTTTAAGAACTACATGTACAGTAGAACCCCGTTTATAGGAACTAATTGGGACCATGGCGGGTTCATTAAATCGAAAAGTTCAGATAGTCAAGGTTGTCATTCAAAACTATAGAAAACCAATTTAAAAAAAAAAGATAGGAAATAAGTCAATTAAATTTTACAAAATATTTATCATATTACAGTTACATATATATCACTTTTGTTGGGCAGGTTTAAAAAAAATCATGAATTTTCTTCTGTTCCACCATCTTCATTTTATTTTGTCAAAGCCAAATCCCTTATTTTTTTAAGTGGAAATAGCTGGACTACTGCTATGAGCAGGCCTCAAACGGGGTACATGTATTTAATTAATTTTCCCAAAAAAGCTCATATAATAGAGGGTTTATATAATAGAGGTTCTACTGTACATGTATATCATCTTTTAATTAATAGGGAATGTATTATTTCTGTCTTCCTTCTTCCTTCACCTAGCTTGTCAACACAATTTCATTACCGTTTTTTTTTTCCTTTGTTGTTAATAATGTTTTCGTTTGATAGACCATTAATGGTGATAACACAAAAAGTCACCAGTTTAGCCTTTAGTCTTCATGATGGTCTGGCACGATCAGAAAACGAACTTAATGCTGATCAGAAAAAGCAAGCGGTTAAGTGCGTTGACATTATTTTTAATATGAAAATAATATTTGAAGATTGTTTTGATGATATGCATGTTTACGAAACAAAGATTTTGTCGTTTTAGGGAAATTCCTTCATTGTTGGAATACTTAAGCTATTGCTTCCATTTTCAAGCACTGATGTGTGGGCCAATGATTTTTTATAAAGATTACATGCTCTTCATTGAAGGGGATAAATATTTAAACACAAAGGTAATGTAAAATTTGTAAGGCTGGTGAATTCATAGTTCGCTTCTCAAAGCATCTAATCTATGGGAATTTTTTGATTCCAGACGAAAATTCTTACCGAAATGAATGCATCTGGCTCCAATGGTCATAATGGTGTCAGTGAATATGATGTCAAAGAGCCCTGTCCTGATGTAGGTTTTGTATTCTTTACATTTCTATGCATTACCTGCGTTTTAGCCGGAAATTTATATTACATGTTCATTTGCAGGAAGCTGTGATCAAAAAGATCATTCAAAGTATATCTTTTGCCCTGATTCTTCTATCTTGCCTTCCAAAATTTCCAATTCAGCAGGCAGCTGGTATAAATTAAAATCGATTTGAATTCAGATCACAGCAATATTATGAAATGCTTTATTTAATGAAATCCTGTTTTTCTATTTTAGATAATGACTTTATTGAACAACCGCTCCTTTCCAAAATGCTGTTCTTAATGGCTGCAACAATGTTAGTACGGACAAAATATTATCACGCTTGGTTGTTGGGTTAGTGTCATGTTACTATTGAATATCTGCAGTATCTGTGAGTAAATTTATGTTAATAAGCAATTAACTTATTTGATTTCAGCTGATGCTATATGTAATTCATCGGGATTGGGCTTCAATGGCTATGACGATAATGGAAAATCAAAATGGGATGGAGTTTCTAATGTTAATGCAGTGGGATTTGAGGTGTGCAGATTCATCTTATTACCATTTGCGATGTGATTGTAGGGTTATGGAAATCAGAAATTGCATATGGTATCCAATTACTTTCTGATTTTTAAATCCAACTACACTGAGACACCCATATCCATGGTCTTTCAGTTGCCCGCAGTTTGCAGAGGTTTATATTAAAAAACATCCAACAATTAGAAATTCATATAAATTTGAATCATTCATTTTTCATGAAAATTTAATGGTGCTTGGAAATTGTATAGTGTATATTTCACATGCATATTCATATTTTAATAATTTTACACTACAATACAGTACTGTAATGTTAAAACTTATGTTATTGTTATTCATTTTTATTGATACAGTAAAACCTCGATTTTATGAATCTCGATCATTTGAACTCATCAGCGCGTGACATTTATACGTTTCCATTTCTCGATTTTGTAATCTTTCCAATTATATGAACCATATTCGGTCCCAATTATAGGTAAAAAAATCGAGGTTTTACTGTAATTAAATTAACTTTATCATGAGTATGCGTTTAAGTTAAAAACGTATACATCTATAGTTCTGGTATTATCTATGGGTTTCAAGTATCCATGTGGATTAATTGAAACCTAACCTTGTGGATATAGGGATCTCACTGTATTGGTCAGACTGTTTATAAATCGTTAATACATCTTTTTCATTTATTTTCTCCTATTTTTGTTAAAAATATTAATATTTAGCCTTATGAAGTAGGCTACATGTATATTGTGCGTTATCATCAAATACTACCAAAAAAATCCTGAAATTTTCAAAAGAAATTTTAACAATTTAATATCTGTACAGTCATTTTCGCATAAGTTGCTATACACTGTATATGGTTTTCAGATGGGATTAAACTTAAAAGAATGTTTGGATCATTGGAATCGCAGTACAGGGCTATGGCTTCGAAGGGTTGCCTACGACCGTTCTCCATTTCAACCTACATTTTCTACGTTTTGTTTATCAGCCATCTGGCATGGTTTTTATCCAGGCTATTATTTAACATTTTTATCTGGGGCACTTTTCACTACAGCATCAAGAAAGGTAATTGATTTTTTTGGGATTGTCTCACCTATTACATGTACCAGTATAATAATCAATATAAAACGACTATGTTTTAACTGTTTATTTATTAGTGCCGAAGAACGATTCGACCTTATTTTCAGACCAGTAAGGCAATGGCATCCATATACGATGTAATAACATTTTGCATTACAAAAGTAGCGATGGCGTACGTCACGTTTCCCTTTGTGTTGTTAGAATTTTGGGCATCTATACGCTTATACAGGTAATTATCTTTCTATTGACACTTTTACCAAGACAAGATTTGACAATTTTAGATATCTTCTAGAACCATATATGGCATAAAGTCAGGCTTATATTTTTAAATTGGAAGTTTTACCACAAAAATCTCATCAAGTATCTAATTCAGTTTTGTTTAATCTACCCATTTCTTTATTGTATCATCAAAAAGTTACAATTTTGGTATTTTTATGTTTTAGATCTATGTATTTCTGGATCCATATTTTAACAGTATTAGGAATAATAATCCCCGACTACATCCCAAAAAAAGCTACAACAACACCAGCAACAACATCAGCTTCCTCGCAAAATGGAATCATAGCAAATGGAAAGAAAAATCATTAAAGTATGTGTAAATTATTAGAGATATCAAAGCCTGCGGGACGACTTGCTTGTATGAACACTTGAATGGAACTTGACATATTCATTGAAGTCGTACATCCTTTATACATAGTGTGATATGCTGGGTAATGTTCAGTTATATTAATGGGCGATCACTTTATGGTGAATTCCTCCCTTGCCATTAATGTTTTTTTATGTTATTTAATTCAATTAAATTAAATGTTTTAAGAATGTGTTGATACCCTTCATCCTAATTTTAATATAAGGGAATCATCAACATCAACCTAGACATATTAGCTACTGAAATCTCAATAATTCGATTTGTATATAGTGTTTTTTTTTAATTTTTTATTGCTTTGGACAAATTTGGATAACACAAAACAGCTCTTAGCTCATTTTGTGCCATCGTAAACTATATGTTAAAAGACAATGAGGTTGCTAGACATGAATTGTGAGGTCGCTTGGAATCCATTTCGTTACAAAAGGGCATTACCAGTTATTTTGTAGCATTACCATTGGTACTGTATGAATGTTGAGATTAGACTTGTGGAAAACAAATATTGCACTTATCTTACAAGTGTTGCACATTGCAGTATATTGCTTTCATTTAGAAATAAGAACTAGTAATTCTAGTAAAAGTGCACTGTGGTTAACATCACTTTAGTCCGCTGGGGTCGTCATCAATATACTTCCAACTTTGTTGTTAACGGGTAATTTTTATTTATTTTAAAAATTCATGTTTTTAAAATTTGTTTTCCCCCAATTAGATGACAAACACATCAAAAGTGTTTTCCTCTCAAGTACTCTCCAGGAGATCGGGATATTTTAACTTAATAATTTTTATGCAAGTAATGCTCCCTCTCATTTTTGTTACTGATACAGTAAGAAAGTATACGTCTATTAGTCATAAAAATAACTTTTTTGCATTAAGACAAGGTTGATTGATACAATACTATCAATTAATTGCCTGCATAATTGCGATTTGCAATAATGCTTCTTGTTCGACTACGAAGCCTAGTGCACTTTTATTAAATTTCATAGCTCTTGTATTATTTATCCAGAAGAAAAGAATTCGTGGTATTCTAATTCCCGTCCAACGTTTTATGCATTTGATGCAATGCAATATATTTGATTTTTTTTGCAAATTAACTGTCATATTGTTTTTTTTGTATAAGTATGAAAAAGTTGTATTGTTGTGTTAATTGTTCTCTTAAAATGTTCTGAAACCTTTGTTTTGGTGATTACACCAATTATTTTTTTAATCGATTAATTTATTAATCAGGCAACTTGTACTTGTTTACTATAAGAGTAAAGTGAAATTGATAGGACAATCATAATGTCCTAAATTAAAAAAAAAATATGTGAGGAGAAGTTCAGTAAACGTATACTGTCATGCATTGAGACATTGTAAATAAATCTGGCTTAATAAAATCTTCAAGCTAGGAGAAATTTTCCATAGGCTATTAAATTATGCAGAATGCTATTGCATGTTAGCAATTAGGGAAATGTTTATTCTTCTAATGTTGGTCAGCATGATCGGAAACTTTTACATGTCTATTGTACATGTATGTCATTATTGTCATTTTAAAAATAGCGCCAAGTATTTAAATTAGGTTTCGCAGCATTTGCTCTTGTGGCGCCACCACACATCAGAGGTAAAGCTATTCGCTGAAGAGTCGCAGTAGTTATACTGTATTTAGTATAAGCAAAGTGCGACACATTGTATTTATTAATAGTCACAATGGCGCCCCCGTTGTAAAACCTGCCAAGGAGTGTCACTTCGGCACGTTTCTTTAGATTTTTCGATAGGTGTTGGCAACTCGTAATATCCGAAGGATGGTACAGTAAGTTTAATTTTGCTGTTAAATAATGTACATGTATGCATTGTATCGGCGTGGTACGTAGTACCACTACTACATTGTCAATACATTCACAGATTTGGATGTCAAGAACAAGTAATGCTGGTACATACATACATCTGACAAACTTTCCAAATAAACCTTCCTCCGATACACCTGACAAAGTATATCTGACAAACAAGCAGCAGGTAAATGTATGGCAGTAGCCTATAACTTGTACAAATTATTGTTAAAGATATGTTGCATAAATTAACTTTCACGAGGACAATACGTGACGTATCAATCTGTTATATGTACTATGCATGAAAATAAGTATTTAAATGAAATTCGAGAAGAACTCATAATATAAGTTGTAAATATGCAGCATGTTGTTTATCATGGTTTAAAAGTGACAATTATCTTTATAGACATGATAAGTTTGCGACAAATGCTGCGCAGTCGTGTCATTTGGCAACATTTTGTCACCGAGCAAAATCGTCATAATGTTGTTTCACCCGTCATAAACACTGTATGGAAGAGTTACGTTCGAGCATGTAGTGAGATCCCCAATGTAGCGATAAATAAAAGAAAGTGAGTCGTCATTACAACTGCTATTGTTGTATTCTTTACAGTTGAAAACTTAACTCTTTACTAATTTTGAATTGTTTTTTAACAGTACGGAGCAAGATGTGCAGTATTTCAGAAATGTAGCACTTGAACTTCATCCTAAGTTTGAAGAAGATTCAGCGGATATTAAAAGCGAGCCTGCTGAAAATAGATTAAATGATAAAAGCAGAGAAGTAGCATCAGATTATGAGGCACAACAAAATCAATTTTCAGATCACTCAAACGAACACTTGAGCTCTTGCAATTCTACAATTACAGAAACAAAAAAGGAATTTAGCTCTCAGCCATTAACTTTTGATCCTTTAAATCCTTTAGCAAAAGGCGATGTCAAACTAGCTGATGTGCCAATTAATTTCCCACCATCTTTTAATCTTGCTGCATATGTAAATAACTCTACAACTCTTCAACAGCTTGTAATGCTTGGTGTAGATCTTTCTAGGTGGGACGATATGAAGGATATCCCAGAATACATTATAAAATTAGATTTTCAAAAAGATATGCAATCTCACATTCAGTTTCTTTATGATCACGGTGTACCAGCCAGTGAACTAGGAACTGTTTTAACAAAAAATCCGCTTATCTTTAGGGAAGAAATTGATGATCTTAAGGTAAGTGATTATATTCCAGTGATGGATTTTTTAAAATATCTAACAATTTATAATTAGAACTATTATTCATCCATTGTATGCTAAATATAGGTGCGAATAAATTATCTCATGTCCAAGAAATTCTCCTCAGAAGCAATTGCGAGGATTCTCACCAAAGCTCCCTACTTTATAATATTCAGTACTAAAGAAATAGATCGACGTTTAGGTTATCTTCAAAAACAATTTCACCTCACAGGTGATGAACTCCGATCCGTAGTAACAAGGCTTCCGAAACTACCCTTGCAAAAGCTTTTTATTTTTCAAGTAAGTGGTCATCATTTTATTTGTATTCTAAACATCTAATGTATTTGTAGTACATCTACTTAATCATATTTGCATTATCTTAACTTTTTCTATGCATGTGAGAACTTAAAATTTCAAGCTGTTTTTATTTTTAAATATTTGAATGAAATTGTTTTTTTCCCATTTGCTGTGTGATTAAAAAGTTTTTGAAATGTCGGAATTAAAAAATATATGCTGTAAGTTGAATTAATATTTTTATGGAAAAGGATCATTGTGATCTAGGCAATGAAACCCATTTCTGTTCTTTAGCTGATTGTTCTGGTTTGTTTAACCTATTTTTCTCAAAATTTAAGATAAATCTGCCTAGGTTACTTAATTCGTTTTTTTTCCTCAGGTCAAACAGTTTGCACTGAAGGAAGAGATGGGGTTTAATGAGCAAGAAATCAAATGTTTGTTTCTTGCTAAGCCCAAATTGTGGCTATTAGGTATTTAAAGTTTAATTTTTTTACCAGAATTAAGATATTTTGTAATAAAATTAATAGATTTGTAGCTTCTCACCTAATATTGCTTACGATAAAGCTTCATGGAACTATTGACAGATCGCTAAATCTTCTATCAAATGCCTCAGCTATTGTTGACATTTTTTTTCTGATTCCAATCTCTCAATTGCACCTAAACTTTGTTTAATTTGAAAAATTTCAAACTTTATGGAACTGCAAAAGTTGCTGTTTTTAATTTTTCTATAATAATATTTATTTTATAAGGGCCAGAAGTCCCAATTATTAGAACATTTATAATAGTATACAGATCCTTACTTGGGTTGGCAATGTTGTACCGACTTGAACGTTTATTCAGTTTTCTAAAAATACTTTTCAGAAAAAAGATCGCTTATGGAAAGGTTTCATTATATTCATAATGACATGGGGTTGAGCCACGACATAATAGCAAAGTTTCCAGAAGCCCTTCTTTCACGTAAGTTTATCATAAATCAACGCCATCGTTTTCTGCAAGAACTTGGTCGAGCCCAGTATGACCCCAAGAAAGAGGGGTACGTCTCCTTAAAAGCACTCGTATCTGGCAATGATTCCGATTTCTGTGCAAATGTAGCTAAATGTTCGGTGAAAAAATTCAATGAATTTCTGAAAACGTTGTAAGCTTAATTTTGTTACAATAAATTTTAAGAATCTAATTTATCTAAAGTACGTCATGAGTTCTGAGATCTTATTCTTTATGCTCACCACACCTAAGTATTGTTTTGCTTTTTAGCAATTTTGAATTTGGGTGTGAATTCAGGATGGCCACAGGTCAGGGAAGTCAGGGAAAAAAAAGTGGTCATGGAAGTCATGGAAATTTTCTCAAATAAAAGAAAAATGCTATCCCTGCACTCAGTCTGGTAGCATCTCCATCCCCAATCCTCTTCAGTTAGACTTGTAACAAAATGTAGTGTTTTGCCAAGCTTCTCATTGCAATTGTTATTTTATTTTTCAATATGACAAAAAAATGGATATGCATTAACGAGTAAATTTTGGTCTGGGAATTTTGGATAAAATGGCATCAATTATATCGTTCATGTGTAATAAGAATAAGAAATGTGACAAATCGGGTTTAAGGATGCCTCCAAAGATTAATTGTTCCTAACGAAATCTTGTAGTAAAAAAAGGCGGGGATACGGTACTAGCGAATAGTGAACATGACTTACATATAAAGTAGTATCGCTGGAACCACTCCAAAAATCTTTAAAAAAAAAGCAGTTAAGTTTTCAAATTTCCCGCCTTTATTTAGCGCCTTTTTACGCCTTTCAAACGTAATGAGCTAATCTACAGTTAGGTGCCACTCTGTATATATGCCCGTCCGCTAGCCGCAGCTTAAAAGCAAGCACCACCTGTTCACACTAGATGACGCCACCTTCGCTTAGTTCGTTTTTTTTTCTGACTGAATTTCGGCTTCTGTTTTCTTTTCGTTTGTGGCAGTCGGCGCTTCTCCAGTGTGTTGTGTCATTGCACTGATGAAGGACTATAAAGTGTGTGGAGAATTTGGACTGGTGTGTTAGCTGTGTATTTAATTGTATATTCATTTAACAAAATCGCCTTAGATTTTGTTTCACCGTTTCTAAAGACTGAAAAAGGATTACTACCTGGGATGTATAATAGGATTTTTATATTTGCTCTTTGCGTGCTCTGCTGCTTTGTAGGATGCACAACAAGCGAGGTAAGCGTACGAGTCCTTGTTTTCCCCCTTTGCTCAAATTCACCATGTACCGTATAGTAGCTTCTTCTTTTCTAGCTTATCATTTCGATCATTGTCTTCGTACAGTTAGTCTAACAAAATCGAGTTACGAGTCGGGCGCGAACCCGTTTCGTTTCACCGCTGATTTCGTGTTTTAGTTTACGCAAATCTGGAATTTTTGATCGCAGTTGTCGCGTTTCGTAGAGACCAAGGACATTTTGGATTTACCCTATATACTGTTGCCTTTAAATTCATGGATATTTGGTCACTATTTACGAGGGGATTTCGCCAAACTCAAATGTGTTAGCGTAATTATGGAGGTACATTTTACGTTCGGGAGTTTCCTACTTCGCAGATGCATCGAACGTGTGCGAGTCCTATAGGCCTATGTAATGGGAATGTAGCTTCCTGATTTGTAAATATGTACATAATTTTTCTTAACAGACCCAATCATTATTACGCAGTATCCCACCAATTCTGTTTATTTTTTTCTGTCTGTCTCGCGGTAGTCTGGACAGGAGTTCATTAGGATGTTTGGAGAGGCAGAAAATCGAGACAACACAGGCCAAAATTCACTCCCCTTACAGTAATTAATATTGGTCATGAAAATAAGCCTATTAAAATCGCGACCTATGTTCCCTATACATGTACGTAAAGATTGAAGTTTTCGTACAAGTGGATTCTTATCATTTACCAACTCAGCTATACGACAGATAAGTAAGCCTGTTGTAGATTTAAATTTTTCCCCACCCTTTTGTAATAGCATAGTTCTAATGAAAAACGAAAATCCATTTTTAACTCATGTGGGCGATTTATTGTTAAAAAAAAATCGCAGAAATGACTCGAGAACCTAATATACATGTGGGTTTTCGCCCAAATTGTCGACCAGGCCTAGGTTTACGTTCGACCTACTTAACAGAAAATTGAAATTAAGGTTGGACTATGCTAATTACTACGTGGGCATTGATTTTGACGAATACCGGTCACATCGGTGTTAAGTTATATTCCTTTGAGAAATCAATGGATCTGAGTTTCTCAAAACTCAAAAGTTTCGTTTAAATTGTTACCGCTGCTTCAACGCTAGTCATTTTTGTCATCAAAGGGAACACCAACAGCTGGTTGACTGCGTTAATTAACTTAAACCTGACCTCTTGAGCTCCGTTGAAGTGTGGCCACGGTATCTCTTCGTAATACTGCCGTGGAGATCAAAATGTTCTAAAATCACGCGAGCGAGGGGAAAGATCCCCATCCTTGTTTCCCTTTTTCGGCATTTCACTCCCTCGAAAAGCTAATGCTTGAAGGCATTTTTTGTGCGAAATATTTAATGGTCAGAAAAGCGTACGTCATAGAAGAGTTCAGCCATTTTTAAAATACCAGGGTTACCACATTTCTGGGAAACCTGGGATTGTCAGGGGATTTTTTTTGGTCAGGGGAAACCTGGGATTGTCAGGGGATTTTAGGAAGTTGTGTGAAAAGTCAGGGGATTTTTTACCCAGCCAGGCCTTTCACTTTAAACACAAGAAATCTTAGCCACCCAAAAAAACGAAAGTTATTGGATGATGCAGCCAAGAAATTTCGTGCAATTGATATGGAAATTGTTGAGCTAAAATATTCTCAATAATGGTAGGTTAGTTTATTTTAATGATTTTGACAGTCTAAAAACTGGTCAGGGTAAAATACAATATTGATTCTGGGAAACCTGGGAAGGTCAGGGGGATTTTGATTTGCAATAAGTGTGGGAACCATGAAAGACGCGCATGTGGCAGAATGAGGGTACGATCGGCTGATGACGTCACGTGCTTAATGTGTTATTAATTGGTCAGTACTTAATAAGGGATGATTGCTAAGTGCTAAGATAATATTTTTAATTGTTAACTGCGAAAACCTTGAAACGCGGGGGACTCTTTCACTCTTTTAAGTTGGCCGGAATTATTTATTAGTGTGTCCAAATTATTATGGCGAAAAAAATGATATGCATATTCATTCATGTGGCCAGACTGATGAGTCAATTAATAGCGTAGAAACGTTCATGTGGTGCCATCTATGCACGAATATTTTATTTCTGAATTATTTCCATCGTTAATTCGTAATACCTAGTGGATGGGAGATTCCAGGAACTTGAGTGCACGTCTGGTTTGTTATTCAACAATACGAGTTGGGGATAATCTATCCTATAAAGAATCATCCTGTGTGGACAACCAGAAACGTGTAGTGAAGATTTCGCAAAGATACAAAAATGGTGTACTCCTGCTATTTGTCAATCACAGAACTTGTTTGAAGGCAAATTGAAGCATAAAATTGGGTGACGTATACATGTATGCTGCCTGTCCGATTCTATCGAAAGAGCAAAAATAGGCCTTAAGCCAAAATTAATAATTTATCAATTTCACTGACAAAATGTATGATAATACATGCGTATGCGCCTCATTGGCCACTGTCCAAATGTGCTACTGTTATCAGACTAGCCTTACCATTATGGTGGACCAAATGGATCACTTTCGTCTCCCATAATTGCGCTTCATACACACATGGTATAATACGCGGTGATTTGATTGCAATTGTATTTTTGGAACTAATATGCAGCATGACATTTCGATGAAGATTAATCCTGTGAATCTCTTGATTCTTTTGCCATATTTTCAATTGGGACTGTTCCTGTTAGAATCACGAACATCTTGATAAATTCAGTGGGATACAACCTTAGAAAACAGATGTTCTTTTCTTTCCAATACTGTTTACTTAAAGGCGCTGTTAAATGTTGGTTATTCCTAAACGGCTTTGTATTTTTTTAGTTTTGTTCTTTGTAAATTGCTAAATGGAAACTACATGCACATATGTACATGTTATTCAAACTACATGTATATCCATAAATTTCAACAGGATCCAAACTTGCTTATTTTTAGACAAAATTCGACGAAATTTGTTACATGTAGCCTACTACAAAAACTATGAATAGTAATACTTTTTCGAGAATGGTGTAGTCATTTTCTTAACTTTTTTGGTCTTGATCCAAAACGTAGGAAGTTTTCGATTAAAAGCATGACGGACCATGCCTTAATAGATATTCCATCTTTAATACAACGAATTTAACGCTAAACTGGTGTCCATGTGTCTACCGGTACAAGTATTTTTCTTTATAATGAGAATTCGGACTGAAGATAACTACTAATATGTTAATAGAAGCTTATACCTGCGCGTTAGCTTAATTTGAGTGAATTACAGTATAGTGGCAGTGTCTATAGAGGGGAACTTTTCACACAATACTATACGAGGTCATAGGTCGCTACGAGGATATCAATTCAATCGCTTTTGATCGATGCAGCGTAAGCTTTTGATCGATGGAAGGCTGTTAGCGCCTTGAAACAGTAAGTTTATTTTTACGAGAAACCGTAAAATGCAGTTTGACGATGCGATTCGGTGTTGCGTACTTTTCCATCTCCACGTGGCGCTACGACCTACGACCTCTGGAGCGAAATCGGATTTTCAATTGGAACACGCCACGATACGACGGCTATAAAATTCCTTGGTCGCCACGCGGTGTTTCGAGTGAAACCCGAATTGAGGCAGTTTCAAAAAGGGATACGGGATATAAAGATGATTAACTTTCAGATTGATATTCGCCGTGGAATGCGTCCGTTGTAAGCAATGGCGACGCTAGCTGCGATGGAGGACAGAATATTGCTTACCTCGCAGTCGCTGGGGCTGACTTGTCTTGTACGTGTAATGGGATTACCATTTGATCGACACCGCATATTTATCAGCCAGACAACTTTTAATTACACGCTTAGCCTTAATAAAAGCGTTTGCCAAAAACAGGCTCGATGTGTAAAGTTTACGGCCTGCGCTCAGACCTACTTCGTTACACGCTCTGGAGTGGTTTGCTCCAGCTAAAAGGGGTGCCGTGAAATTTTATAGCGCTTTGGAGGCTTTCATCAACACACTTTCTGTTTTCTGAGCGCTGAAGCAGCTGCTCGCATCACGGTTTTGCGTGGTCGCCCCGCGCTGATTAATCGGAAGGTCAACACATTCATTTTTTAAACTGGCAAATGCCATTCATTCAACTAGGTCAATACCTGGGTGATCGGAGCGAGGCAAGGGCTACTTCGTGTGGACTGTTTGTTGAGCTTGCATTGCACTCTATGGTTTTATTAGGCAGGTGCATGTCCGGATTAATGGCAATCCGATAATGTCCCCGCTAGGAGAATCCTATGAAATGACGATTTGTGCGATACAATGGCCTTGTTAAAGTAACGCTGAAGTGGCTATGAATCGCCTGTCTCGCTTTTTTAAAATTATTTTAGTACGTTCAGGACGCTTATGCAAGACGGCAGAAGTACCATTCAGAAGCACAATCCGCATCGTTGAATAATACTACCAAATGTACTCGATGCAAAGTGAATTTTGTTCTATTTCATGTTATAAAAATGCCCTTAAACTTTTAAGTCGATACACGTAGTTGTGCAAACGCATCGCCTCATGTCATGAATTAAGTTTCTTGTTTTGACACTCGAAAAATTGATGAACCTACCTTAGGGCAAAAAATCTGCGTGCGCTTTGAAACACCTACGCAAATTTAGGAAAATCATTGAACTCCCAAGAGATTGGTGCAGCATTGAATCACCGATGCCTTGCAGTCAATTTGTTTATTGTATGATTTTTGCTGTACATGTACATTAATTGTTGGTGCCATACTTGTTACAGTAGTACGAAACACTACGTAAGAGAACTTTATAAGTGATACTGCGTTTGGCTACACAAATACGCTCTTGTGTAGCCATGTATTAATGTGGACTTGTGGCTATCAGCTAGATTTGCTTTCATTTTCGTGTTGTCACTAAAGAACTAATTTTCTGGAATCACGTTCGTTGTCATTTTGTTTGATACTGTACAGAATTTGACGTATGTTTTGTTGTACATGTCCAAATATTCTGGACACGACTTTACCCATATTGGGTCTGAGTTTGGAGTCTTATCAGCGTCAGGGGACTAGCGTGAAAAGATTGTTGAAAGCTAACAATCAAGATAACTGTTACGGGAATCGATCCCACGTTTCCCAGCAGTGAGATAACTAGCAGTGTATCTGTTCTGGCAATGGTAGCTTAGAGGTGGCATTATAGTGACACATGACGTAAGTTTTTCTAGTATATATTTCAACGTTTTGTCGGTTTATGATAGGTGTGGTGAGAAAAATAATGGTCACCCTAAGTTAGAATTAATTCAAATGTTCCTCCGAAATTATCTCTTAAAAAACTGCATGTAACCCCATTTTGAGGCTAGAAAAACAGGCCAATGAGGATGCGATAAAATTGATGGACTCGACAGAGGACGCCACTGTAAGATTCCATTACCCGAATGTGGTGCCACTTGTCATTTGCACCAGTCTTTTTTGGATTAACAATGAAACCACATCCTTGGGCTTTTCTCTCATGATTAGAAACATCTTAGGTGTACATCTACAAGTACATGTATGCTGTATATTTGTTAATTTAAAAAATGTTTCCATGTGTTGCCAAATCGTTGCATGAGCGCTAAGTTTCAGAACTGATCATCTGTTAGTACGGCACGCTTCAGTGATAATTTCACGTTCTTTTCCATTATTGTTACAGTAATCTACATGTACAATCTCAGCCACCTCTGTTGTATTAAAAGATGGAAAACACTCCTATGCAATTAGTTCTTTTTTTGTTACACAAAGCGAGGCAGCATGCATGAATTTTAAAAAAAATTATATTATAGATAGCGTGATTTTACCCATTAATTTAAGAAAATACATGATAGTTCGTTTTTAGCGTTATCTGTATTTACTGTATTTTTATCCATTAAAGGGCATACCCTGCATTTCACGGGTTTTTTGAAAGTAAACTCCAAAATTAAATTTGGGACGTTCGTTGAAGACATGCACCAGTAATCACAATTTTGTCGGGAAAAGCCTTTTTAATACAACTTCTAGATTGTATACCAGATTACAATTGTTTTTTTGTTTTTTTTTTTTTTTTACAGCAGGCTGGTGTAATCTCATACATGAGCTTATTTGAGGTGTTCGTAAATTGGTCCGCTTTAAAAATGCAATAGACATGAAAGAAACTGGCAATTTAGATTACCGCAGAAATTTTGCAGCAATACGGTTGACTAGCTCCTTGGGAATTTCTCGTATTATTACACGTACTTCATGAACTTTTCATTTATTTTTGTTGTTGTCTTAAAATGCGATGATTCACATTAAATGCGTATTTGTGGATTCGAGATTAGTATTGCGTTTATTTTGAAAACGGAAATGTTCAGTAATTGTCATTTTGATAATCCTAGCTTATAGTCCCAAGTTGAGACGCGTTTTCAGTACCCCGCAGAGTAGGCGCTGTGCATTAGTTGGAGAAAAGAAGGTACGCGTAATTGTGTCGAAATGTTGACGTAGTTCTGCTGTAAACAGGATGCGTTTAACCCTAAATGCATGTAAAGAATACATGAGAGACAACTAATTTCCAAAATGAATCATTATATACACATTGGGAGTGTCCGTACTTCAGCAGTGCTGTCGTATCAAAGGTCTGCGAGAGATAGTGTCAGTTTGGCTGGCGTCCAACGAATCCTGCCAAAAGTAGGCCTAGCAGTTTATATACGTGAAGATTTCTGAAGTCGATTGTGTAATTTGCAGTCGTTTGGCATATCCTCGTCCTTTTTCTTGTCCAAATCTCCCTACCTTGATCCCAGTCTTTATTGGCAGTGTTTGTCCCCGTGTTCGAAACGCGAGGTGAGATGACAAACTCTTTCGGTGTTGCGGAAATTCGGTTCTCTGCTCGAAACGTCCAATTTTGTTTGACTCGGTGCTATTTTATTGGCTTTTATTTGCTGTTCATTAACATCCCATTAGCGAGATTTCGTGCCAGGGGTTTGAATGTAACACGTGTTTTTGAGCACGGTGGCGTGATGATGTAACGACCCTGGGGGAGAAAGTTTTTGCGAAAACCAAGATGGCGTTGGTAATATGACAATGGCTGTTATGGCAAGAATATGCAGCCAATATTGGTAAATTTGCCTGGAGCGAATTTTTTTTTTTTGTCTAAAACTAAACTCCCTCGTAGTTGTTTTCATCGTGTATGCTTTCGGGGGCAGTGGATGAGGTTGGCGAGGAGCTTTGACGACCGGATTTGTCTGAGAATTAGTCGTGCATTCTTGAAATTCTTTTTGCTTCCTTTCTCGGCCGGTTTAACCGTAGCGCAATTATTTTTTTCTCTCCTTCGGGCAGGTTCTTAATTTTAAATGAACGACAGCTTTATGCTTATTCAGAAAATAGTTTAGCAAAAAAATCTGAACATGCACATTACTGAATACTGGTAAAAAAACATTGCGACGCTGTTGTTGTGGGGAATGGGTTGCGTGGAATGCATATGGTGTTGGGCTCTTGGTTGCAGTTCCGAAACCATAGCAAAATCTGTAGTAACTCTGTAGACATTGTAATCTGTGTGGATAAAACCTAAGAAAATAACCTACCGGTATTTGGTAGATTGGCTCGTGAATAGCTTTACATGTAGGCCTATATCAACGGAAAAATATCGATGTCGTTTTGACTCTTTAAAAGTCAATTCCATTATGTTTTTTTAAAAAAAATAAACGGATCGATGCCAATTAATGCTCAGGCTAAAAATTCTATACTAAACGAAAATCCTTTTGAAAGGGGCTTTTTAACCGTATAGCAATTTACCGGAAATAGTTTTTCTTCTGTTTTTTACTCGTTTTTTTTCAACTTTTTTAATGAGAAAATTGTTTGGATTTTATTTTAACGTTGACGTAAGAACTGCAATCTAGTTGAATTTTAATAGGATAGGATTTCTTGTCTCTTAATGTAAGCTTATTATTGAAGTGGTCTATAAAAATCAACGAACTGTGCTAAAATCCAATTTGCGCAATTTTTTTTGGCAGCATGGACAAATAGCCATTTGTGTATTTCGTCTAATGATTCCCAAAGATTCGAACACGATACGATTCTGAGTTCGCATTAGTGTATGAAGAAATTCCCATACTGCGTCTAAGGTCATCTACCCATCGACCGTCAGATGACCTTATCCGCAGTATACGAACGTGCTATAATGCTGCTGTTCAACGTTCTGTTCTGCCGTTCCCACATGGGAAGGATGAACAACTTGGAAAAGGTAAATGTGCTAAATTGTGCAAAGTATCTTCTCGAGTGAAAAGGATTAGTTTGTGAAAGGCATGATTTGACTGCGAATCAGTTTCACCCGATCTGTTGCTTGACTGTCACCTCAAATAGAGGTTCTGCAATGTACAATAGTACATCTATGGAATGCAAATTAGGTCGGCGTTTACAAATTTAGTCTTGGCTCGAAACTGCCACTGTAACCTGAATTTCATTTACCATAGCATATATGGTATTAAACGAAAACGTCTTTGACCTATCCTTGATCGTTCCCATTGAAGGGGCTTCCATAAACGTCCTCTTTTTTTTGTCTTCACAACCAACAGTTTCCATTCTTCTCTTGGTTGGAGACGTATAGTTGGAGTGCGAGATTAAATTAACCACAACCACAATTTATTTTATCAGCTCAACGTTTCGGCATACAGCCTTCTTCAGGAGCTACATCAATAAGTTAAGATTATTAAAAAATACACGAGTTGAAAAATACCAAACAGGGATTTTACGAGTGCGATATTATATTAACATAACATTTCAGGCCAAACACATTTAATTTTGAACTTTGGTAGTTCACAACCAAATTTGCGATACATGTAACCTTTAAATTGGGTTTTTGACAATGTGCCTTTTTTCAAGCAGAACGTGTACAGTACTGAACTCCATTTGCCTCATTACCCGAACTTCGTTTATGCAGTTTTTATGCCGTTGAATCCTTGGTAACGAGGTGTTTAATCAGCACATAATGTACCTGTCAGCTGATCATCAGCCGGTGTTTACTTTTATTTTATTAATAATATAAAGTATGGAAAAAGACCATATGCTGGTAGATAAGACTATGTATGCGAAGTAGAGTTTAACATGCCACGGGCGGATAAATTGATTAATAATAATTTCATTTATGAAAATTATCCGGGTTTTTTTTTTTCTAACTGGCGTATTTTGGAGTTGGATATGCAATACATGTGCGTCACTTATTGATCGTTCGTATTTTGGCTCTGGCGCAAACAACGGGCGTTCGTTGGCGTTGGTGACACGAGAGACCTAAGGTTTTCTGGTCGCTTCGTGGCTGTCTCCAGGACAAAACTGCAAATGTGCACGCTGACAACCGTGCGTGCAAAAATGCCGTTTAATATTGGAAATTGTCAAGGAGTGACCGGCACTTAGTATTTCTCAGGCGCGCTAGTTTTTGTCATCATCACGCTAGGCTAGGGTGTTGAACAATGGCACCTGTCATACTAAGGTGTCTGGAAAGATCCGATCGTCATACATTTTAATTAATCGTATCATGCATTGACTCGATCATCTCTAAATTCAAACCACAGAATATGCGTTCAATTTCTTGTAGGGGACAAAATGAGTTTGATCTTCAATGGCCGAGCCACAATATGTACATGTACGAGTATTCTCATTGATAATTGCAGATGGAGTGTATGCCAGAAAATGACCCAGTAGTATACTATGGACTGCTGTATATTGAGCATCGTTGGCTTCATCTCGTGCCATCAGCTTCAGAGGATTTTTATTCCTCGTTTACGAGATAATATTCGTTGAAGCTTGGTTTCCTTAGGATTAGTTATTTTCACCTTGTTTGGATTTCAATTCATACGTTATATAATTTTAATAAAGAGCACGATAAGGGACGTTTATTGTTCAGCAACTAATATTAAGAGGATTGCTTTTGACATCACTATGACGTACGGGTCGACGCAGTGCGTAGATGAAATTGCACAAAAACCTGCCTCTATGCAGGAATAAATTGCTGGGGAGCTGTTATTAGCATTAATGTCAGTCTAAACCTGTATTAGAACTTAAATGTCGTATGATACTCAAATTCGAAATAATGACTATAGGATATCATAAATCATTGTTTGTCTTTCACCTACTTACAATGCGCGTTCAGATTATTTGAGCAACTATTGTTCCGTTATATGAGATACAGTAATTGGGCCATACATGTAGGATATACACTATCGTACAGGTGTTACAAATCTTACAATGTAGAGATATATATATAACTGTTTCGAATATGTACGTTTCTTATCGTAGTTATCACCATGTAAGCTTTAAAATACTTCACCCCAAATCGTTTCCTAGCTATTAAGTTCTTCTAACTAATAACCACCAGGTTTGCTGTACATTTGTGGTTCTCAAGGATGGCCGAAAGCGCTTGCCCACCGGAGGATCATGTCATCTGCAACCCATCAATTGGGGAAAGTAAACTCGAGAACAGTCCGCAACAGGGACTCTTCAACACGCCAGAGCTCAGATAGCACACATTTGTGTAGCACTGGCAGGATGCGCTTTTACATCTGTGATAAAACTTTTCGAGGAATCAATAATTTCTTGTCTTGTGTTTCAACATCTGGCAGTGTAGTAGGAACGTTACATTTTCCCGCTGAATCAATCGGTCCCTCACCCCTGGCTTTTTCTGGTTGGAGGTATGGGTAATGTCTCTAAAAAGTCGGTCTTTCAACCTGGAAGCCTCGTCCAAAAACAGTGGTTTGGCCTAGGCCCAGCACAGTTTTTTTGTTTGTTGTAAAAATTATGAATGGTGTGTAGGCTACCCTGTTCTTTGCATCTTCAAACTTCTCTACTTGCGCTTGGCCTTGGAAGTCAAACTTTAGGGCTGGCTTTTGTCTTTTTTGTGTTTTTATTGTACATGTATATTCTCTTACGGCCGGGCTGTTATTTTTTGGCTGCTCACCAAAACTTCTAAATGACATCAAAACGTTGTTACCTAGCTTTGACTTTACTATACGACTTTCAGTCTATTTATCGTTAGGATTTCAGTTGAGAAGCTTTGGATCTGAGATTGATCATGACGCGTGCTTCAGTAAATTCAGTTTTGTCAGGTCAACCAGATTGTAGCCGCTGTTGCGACATTAAAGTAATGACTATACTGTAAATGTCACTCACGTAACTTTAACTTTCAACTGCCAGACTATGTGCGGCCTTTTTGACATAGCCTACATGTATTAAACTCTAGCAACATTTTTCATCCACCTCTTTTTTAAATTTTATATCTAGAATGTTTGGCGACTGACGCCAGGGATTATACCTATGTCTAGTCGAATCTTGGTCATCAGTTTATTACAAATTTAGCTACGTTTAATTCAGTTCGGGTTGAATCGTCTTAAAATAAAGCAACGAGATAGTTGATGGGCGCCTGTTTTCATTATCGCAGATAAAAAAATGGATAGATAATTTAAGACTAGTTTTTATATTTTTGTGTAGTTTATTTGACAAGCAGTGTAGCTTATATCAAGTTTTTAAATATTTATACCGGCTCGTATAATGTGCATGACACGTTAACCATAAACATTAACAGACGGATACGTATTAATAGAAGTTTTAAAGCGGAGATAAGTCTCCCGTAAAAATACGGACTGAATTTCATTAATTTTTTATGCGAAGAGATATAAAGCTTGACATCTAAATATGGTTATTAACTTTTATTCGAAAACTAGCAGAACTTGCACGATGCATAAAAAACTGATGTATAGGCCATCTCTTCAACTTAGTTAATAGTTCCAGTGAGTTGTGCATCTCTGGCAATGCATCGCAATTCTGCAGATTGCCAAAACAGATGGATTCAATGATCCTCGATTGAAATTTTAGATGTTCCTGCCATATGTTTACGTTCGTATGTCTTTGAATCCATCTGGCGCTCTTCATACAATGCGCTTAAAATGTTAAGGCGTATAGCGCCATAATGTGTCGAAACTGGGGATTTAAATTTCAAATTAAATCGATAGTGGAAAACTCGTGACGATGGCGGTTATATTCTTTCTTGCACGAGTGAAATTTTCCGCTTTAGAAGTTAATACGATTTATGTTCAAAATGAGATAGTGGTAATGTTTAACAGTTTTCTGAAGTAATGACCTAGTTAGAATGGGCAATTCACCTAGTCATGCCAAGACATTTAGAACTGGTGTACATAACCATGTATGGAAGCGAATAAGTACGCATTGCAGAATTACAAATTCAAAAGTTGTTTCTTAAAGTCTGGTTTTTAAATTTAATGCACACGTTTTTCAGAGAATTATATGCAAATTAGTTTATGCGCCATTGACATCGGTGCGTTTCTAGGAATTGAATTCGTATTTGGAATCTCGAGTTGTTTGTATTTAGAATTGAAGCTTAATTGACATACAGTAGGCCTACGCATGCTTGTACAGTACAGTGTAACATGAAGTGCACTATTTGCAATATAGTGTCTAATTGAATTTTAATGTAAAGATGAGGCTGTAACTTTTACATTGAGCATACTGTCACGTGGTTGCGTGATTGCTATAAATTTTCCATTGAGTTAATTCAGTATTTATTTAAGCTTATAAACCCACAAATTAAACGTGGGAATTGCCACCACTTTCTCTATCCTTGACTAAAGTGTCAATTTTTTATCATCTGTATAAATCTTCGATAAGGCTGCGGCACATCTGTGGTCACCTTTTGTTTACTAGGAACGTATAAAGTAAAGCCTCAAAGCATGCAAGTCTTGTAATCGTAATGATATGATAAATGTAGTTAGATTCAATAACCTGATTCTATTTTGATATTCCAAGGCCTGATTACTATTAAAAAGTATAAATAACTTTACACGTAATACGTTTGTAATGCATTTTAATTTGCTACAAATTACATGTACTGCTTACCGTTCCCGAAAATGTTGCTGAAATGCATTTGCAGTGTCTTGTAGTTATGTCTTGTTCAGTAAGATGTACGTTAGAGCCTGCATTTTATTTAGTTAACCTTCGAAAAAATCTTAATTCAAATAATACGGTATATTCTGGATAGATGCCTTCGTGATGTTCATTTTTATCGCCTATAATTTAGAATTACATGTACATGTAGATAATCAGAGGGCACGACATCGTACGCACTTACGTTTCAGTGTCATCTTATGACCATTAACCTAATTCAATTTGTGATGTTTACTTTTAATTATTTTTAACTGCACGCGAGTCTGATTTTCCAAAACTTAGTCCACGAAGAGGGGTTGGCATTGTTCAATGTTGTCATTATTTTTGACGTACAGATCGTAGTTTGGCGCCACCACTTTCAATTTCAAATCCTGTATAGGAAGTAATCCTTTAATGCAGATACATACTGTGTAATGAGATCACATTACATATGACATGCACGCATGTACTGTATGCTACACATATACTGTACTTATGTGCAGCTTATATAGACTTGGATATGAATTTCTGAGGGGATAAAAAATAAGACCTACTTTTTTCGTTGACGATAAAAACTAGTGTTCATGTCGTGAAGTTGTCGTTTTTATTTTGTTGTGTGCGTGTAATCCATAAAAGTCTACCAGCAGAGCGTTGGGTCATTTACGAACTAACTTTCGCTGCAAATTGTTTATTTTATTCAAAAATTATGTATTAACAGTTAACCTAATTTCGAGGAATGTCCTACCAAGCGAAGTTGTTTGGCCTGCCAAATGCATTTTAAACTGGTTATTCAGAAAATCGAGTACACTTGTACATAGTCACGGACAACTTCGAAGAACACAAGAGAGAAGCTTATAATGAATGTGAACATGAGCGTGTTTTCGGCTTACCAAAACGTCCTATTCATTTCAAATTTGTTTCATTTTTATCTTAGTTGCCAAGTAAAACTTTCTCTTTCTTTAAACTCGAGTTTTTTTTAACTGAGGTGAAATTCATAAGTTCAAAACATTCCTCATTGACTTCCAAACTATGGAATTAGTTCGTGAAAAGCACTTGTAGTAATTTATTCAGTTGTATCAGCAATATTAAAAACTTAGTATAGATTGTGCAACACCGGGGGAGAAATTGAATCATAAGCGTTTGCTGATCCCATAACCTAGTCCAGGATTAATGCAATGGATAGGTCAGCATATTTTGTAGATTACTGCGCACGCTTAGTACGTATCACGAATACATGTAATTGAGAACTTGGATTAGTTGACACTGACTTGTTTCAACAGCTGACACGTATTCTCATCCGGTATGTTTGCGTACTCAGGATTAACAAAGTTATTTTGTTAAACCATTTTAAACCCACTTGAGTCGTAATTTCAGCGATTTTATACGATTCTGTTAACTAATGGCAGGTTACGTCTAACTCAATTATTTGTGGATTAAATTAACGGCTATGTGAACATTTTCAAGGTGCTGTTGGGCAGTAAATCACAAAACTTCGAAGTAATTCACTTACTGTACTTCCTGCAACAAGTTCTGGAAAGCTTCATCGTTTTTTTTTAATTTTTTTTTTAGTTTCTCTAAAAAAAATTCGTGTTTCTCCATGTTGGTTTCTTCCTCCGAGTGTCCTCGCACTAACCGACATTTAAGCCATTTGTCCATTTTGTGGTTTCTACAGTAGTTATTAGCTATGAAATGCTGAACCGAACCATGTTAATAGCATGGTTAATAACATGACATTATCTGGTAGAGATAATTTTTTTTTATAAATTCTGCTCCCAAATATATTTTATTTCTCCATGATGCTTAACAATTAATATAGGATTCAAGTAACCTGGACATTTACTTTCAAGGACCCTCTTGAGTGCACCATTAAATAGTTTGATCTTGGAGCATGGTGTAATAATGTATATGGCCACCATCAGCTGTGTAATACGACATAGTGCCATAAAGCAAATAATGCATTCGTAGAAATCGGAGGTTAAAACCTATTGCAGCAAATTAATATACATGTATTTACAAAAATCCACCAAGTGCAAACAAATTTTCCGCATAGAAGGCCAATGGTCGGGCTCATTAAAATTGTCTATATTATAACATATTGCACTATCTCTGATCCTGTGTGCAAAACAGTGATATTTATGAGGAAAGTCATACCACTAATTTACAGCATGCCTGTGAAACGTGGCAACAGGTATACTGTAGATATATAATTTCCATTATCTATGATCGCTTATCGTTTAGTCGTTCCTTGCTGTTAAAACTTCCAATGCATTGCCGAGACCTCATTTTTACAGCTGGTTTGTCGAAACTTGAACGAGAGACAAAGGCTGGAATACAGGTGATACTGCTGCGCATACAATTTCAAGGTCCCTTTGCTTAAAAAAACACAAGCACGTACGAGTGGCACACCCATGCAAATAAATGTCGAAATTATTTGCCGCAAATTGATAGCGGCAACGGCAAATTTGATTTCCGCATTTGTTTTAAAGAGGTGACACAGATGCCACGCGCGCTTAATATCGTCTTAATTGTCTCGTGGCTTTGTAAATTTTATGTCATTTCCTGTACATCTCTTAAATACTTAAAAAAACCATTTTGTATTTAATATAAATAGTCAAATGGGTACATGTATATGCGCTTGATTTCCTTGTAGGCAGCACTAGCAGTGTCTGGTCCAAATGCAGAATGGAGTCAGATGTAGCCTACATGTGTTTCAAATTGACCAACGTGAAGAGGCAGCTTGTCTCTCTTGGTTCTTTTAGGTTCTGTTAACTGTCTTGAGCAAAATTTGATACCATTCTGGTATTCCTAATTATCGAACGAATACTGGTTCTTTCGTCGTTGGTTGCAGGGCGTGTTCTACGCTCACTCATTCTATATGTACATGTACATGTATATACCACAGTATACGAAAATATACACAGAAAGCACGTGGTGCACGCGTGATGTTTGGTTTCAGTTTCTTCCAAATTGAATTCTTGATTGTTTTTGCGTTGATTTTGGGCGCTGTTTCCCTGTTGGAAAAGATAACCCTAAAGTCTGATGAGCCAGATTGAAATGAGCATTGCTCTTTATGGGGAAAACCGAACGACGACGACAAAAGAACCCCGCCATGGTTAACAGAGTGGCCTCGAAAAATGTTCACTCGTAATGCAAAATCTTATTAAATTGCATCGCACAAACAGCTGTAATAAAACTCCAATCAGTTGGTTAATCGTTATATATGTACAGTATATAGGTTCGTTGTTAGTTTCTTTTAACGTCGTCCATGGAGTGTCAAGGACTACCTGTTCAATGTGCAACATGTCCATCAGACTATGGGATGGTAAAAGATCTGAAATAAGGTGGCCGTTGACCATACTCGATCTTTCTCGACAATCAGGCATGGACTTAAGACTGTGTCAAGACCAAAATTTGCTTCAACTTGCGGTGCTTTTTAACATTTTTATACATTCTATCATGCTAAATGAACAGCCACGTGGTTTGCATTAACCCAGAGAATGCATCTCGTGCGTTGTTCAGGTTTGTTAATGAAGTTTTATTAAATTTTAAAGAATTAAGCCGACAGACTTTATTAAATTATCATCGCTGTTATCCAAACTATGCCAATGAAATTCATGTATAAAGCATATTTACTTGCCTCTAGCGTTTTGAGTCAACATAAAGCCTTGTTATAGGAGTTAGTAAAAGCGATGGTAACTAGGGTTGAGAAAATGCTGTGCTTGCTGGATTCGTTTAATGACAGTCTTTATCGTTAACCTTTTTATTAAACACGCGAAATTTGTAGAAACGAGCGTTTTAATTAATAATTTCTTAAAATAGTATCTATCGATGTGCCTGTGGGGAGAGTGATATGGAGAAGTAACAGGCTCGTTCAAAACAACCGCTTTTACTCAGTGTTTCAATTTTGTTAATTGGTTTTCTAGACACTGCAATGAAACTGCTACAGTATACGTAATGTTGCAAAACTATAACAAAAGAAAAAAATGATTGCATGAAAGTTAATATGATATTATTACAGAGACAGTTTATTAAACAGCGAAGAGCGTGTAATGTTATTGAATTCAATTTAATGATGTTTATCGTCATGTATACATGTATTCAAGAGTTGCGGATTTGATTTTAGATCTGGTTGTTCGATTTGCTGCTCTCTTTACGGCGTTTAATTGTTTGGATCATCACGTATCCGTACCTACAGCAAATCACCTCAATGTCACCCTTGCCAAACTAGTCTTAATTTTTATTATATAATAAGGACAATTATAAAGTGGTTGTTTGGTGACAATAAATGACTGTCTGATGCAGCACTTAGTATTCTGATGTCATTGGAAATTTAGCGTAAGGTTGCTAATTTTGAAGTAAAATAGATTGGTGAAATTGAGATTTACGAAACCTTTATGGCATTGACGTACTCTTTGTATACCTTAGCCTATATACAATATGCTGTTTCAGGTGTGGTTTTGTTTGGCTTTGATATACAATAGTCAGCGCCTACTTGACAACTTTCAGTTTAATTGTCACTTAAAATGTCACACACAAGCGTTTTGCACCTCATGTTCAGCATAAAAAGATAACACGTACTGCTACGATGCACTTAATTTCCACACTAGTATCTTGGCAAAATTTATTGCACGAATTTCTTTGGATGAAGAAATTGCGCAACTAGTGTGTAGGATTCTGTTTTTAATTGTATTCTAGTTTTCTTGAAATGGTAGATAGAATTCAGTTTTCACTAATTATTTACAGCTGTACTTCAATCTAATCGAGTAGTTTTTGGGCTGTAAATAGTCGTGTGAGGGTGTTCTGTTGCATATGCTGTATTTACTGATTGTTGTCGTTCATTCACATCTCCCTTTAGATAGTCAGGTATTTCCTTTCATTTTTTTTGAAAAATGACAATTTAAAAAAAAATGTAACGCTAACATATGGCAAACAGATTCTTGAACTGCATGACACTGATGTATTGCGCATGCATGTACAAAATATTTTAAAATGTTCGCATGACAAAACATTGTAATGATTATGATGTACTTGATTGTTTTGTGCGGTAGCATTTTGAAAAATTTAACCACCATCAGTGATGTTACAAAATGGCTGCTCCTCCAACAACTTTATATAACGACTATGTAACCATTTACAGCTGTTATAAAATAATTTCATGAAGAGGGCAAATCACTGATGAAGAAAAGGGCGACACTGTAAAACCCAGTTCGGCATATACATTTAAACCCAAATGCTCTGATTCTTCACAAAGCGTACAGTAGGCCTATACGGATATCTAGCTTCAAATTAGCATTGAAAGATGTTGTTTGGCGGTCATAATCATAATATTCTGCGTGGCTTGTTTTTTATAATACACTGGCTCCCATTAGATTGCAATAATGTATCATTTCTTTTCAAAATTTCACGGAAGTCGTGTATGAAATAAATGTGCAATTTGCTATCCATTATTCAAAAAGTTGCGGTGAAAAGACTCCCGCGAATATTAAAAGAGCAATAGCTGGTTATTCTCATACTTGTATGTTTTCTGAGATCTTTGTTTGTTCAGTTGCAGAAAAAAATCAATAATATACGCAGGTGCGCAAAAGTCTTTTTCTGTTATTTTTATTGATCGAATTAAGATTTTACTGCATTTTCTTTAGATGTGTTAAATTAATTTTTTTAGATCTCTTGACTCATTTTCAACCTTGCCATTGGCAAGCGTCGCGTAGATTAAAGTCATAACTTTAATGTTGTCTTTTTATGTTTTAACATATTTTATTTCATTAATTTTTTTATTATTTGTTGTTAGATATGGCGCTATTACATGTATTGATTTCCTCACAGTTGATGGGGTATTTCCTCAGGCATGTTTGGATCGAGACTGCATTACATGTATCTAAAAAAATTAAAATGCCGAGTAAAGATTCTTGGTTCAGATGCAATAAGGCCGGGCACGTGTTTTTAGGGAATCGTTTTTATCTTTCCATATGTTTTCTATTTCTGGTTTGTTTTCAACACGGGTTCTAGACGTATGCTAGTAGGATGTATAATATGTCATTGCACCCAAAATATGCTATATTTTGGTATTGAATCCCTGTGCATGTTTTTTGAGATCTTTTGTAATTTTTGTATTTATCGATGTGGGGATTTATCCGCCCACTGCTTTTATTTATACCGTGGTAAATACGTGCTTATAGTTCGAGAGCAATGCCTTTTTCATTATAGTCTGGCGCATACATACTGCAGGTCTTTGGAAGCATTCAGTTGTAGTTGTGCATGCCTATATAGGAGGCATTTTGGTATGGCTGCATTCGTAATTTAAAATGATGTGGGCTTAGGTCATAAAAGGCAAATGGATTCCGCTCATGTATAAATAAGTTAAGCTATATAAACTGCTCAGGCGATGTATTTTCAGAGGCTACGGTTTAAACCCGTTACTTAAAGATATCCTTTTTTTAACTGTTTTGTATTTGACCTCGTCAGAGTTGGTTTTAGGAAATTTCTCTGAAACTATGTATATAAGCATCGACATTTAAGATTAGATATCGAGATACAATAAGTCTTTTCTATGTTATGCTCTCCTTGCAAATATCTATGCACTACGACACACAATTGCCACAATATACTCTGTATAGATTGTAAGTTTCTAACCTTTCAGAATATCAGGTTATAGAAATTTTATTTTTTTCTGATTGTCTGCTTTAGACGGCGAACTGAAATTTTATTGAAAAATCATCCAGAAGTTTACCGAATTACCCGAGGTATATAGTGGTATAATGTGTTGCCTTTCTATTATATCCTCGTAGCGTGTAGTCTTCTATTTCCAGGTTATCTCATCAACTCCGTTGACTTTAAATTAGAATTTTTCGTACGTGTTCAAGATGAAATTGATAAGAAATGCCATTACTTCCTTGTCGTGTCCTGTATAACACACACAGAATCTTGGTTAAAATGCTTGAATTCATTTTGCATAAAATATGGGATTTGATATGGCCATATGGAATCGGCACTCGTGAAGCCGGCCGGTTTTAGCTTGAAATGCTTGTTCTTGTACAAGACAAGGCAAGCTTCGTGTCAATCTATTGACTTTCCTTACTCGTGTATCGACTTCTTGCCAAATCGAAATTGGAGTGCAGGAATATTGTCGATCAGAGTTCAGCCTCTTTTGTTGATTCGGTTGGAGTTTCAGTAGGGATGCATTACATACACGAAATGCATTGATTTATTGAGGTTGCGTGGTCTAGGGTATGTTCTTTTGCTCGAATTTCCAGTATAGTATTTTGTTTCTGAAACGTACTCGATCGCCGTATTGGTGTGCAATAGAATACACACACCTGTATGCTCGAGCTATAGTAGGAGTTATAACTGCTAAAAAGTAATATCCTCGAGTTGCTGTCTACGTGTATTAAAGTTTCCAACTCGTAAATTACGTTGAAGTTAGGGTTTAAAACGTGAAATTTTGTTTATCGAGTGCAATCTCTCTGGAGATTGTCTAGAACACTGCGTTGGAAAATGAAAATGTGGCAGCCAACGGATTTTGGAACGGACAAGGTTTTACACCCAAGATTAGTGTTTTTTTTGTTTACTTTGGAGTCTTATCTCTGTGGCGACACGCAGTTTATATCGACTCATTCTTGAAAGATTTAGAGTTGTTTGAAATAGCTTGAGAATTGGTTTATTCCTTAAATAAACTCTCTATACTTTCTTATGTTTATTGACTGCTATTAAAGTTACATGTACCGCTTTGGTTTAATTGTCTCCATCTTGCAATGCGTGGATTTAAATAAAAATATAATAAAGCAATCGAATCGATATTTCTTCCATGAAGACTACGAGGACTTTTTCTTTGAAACGATAATGCTTCTGCTTTCGAGGGAAAACAATTTCACGAGCGTCTGTCAGTTTTGAAAGATTCTAAGAATCTCTTGAAATTACATTTCATTACGTACTGTATAAGTGATTGATATTATGCCCCGTAGTGACACTTCTGCATCCGATCAAAGATGTCTTTTTATGTATGCATGCTATGGTTTATTCATGGAGGCAATCCTATAAATTCGTCACGACGCAGTACATTGAGAGTTCGGCGAAACTTTGACTGCGATAAAAGTATAACGTACCCCATTTTATGCGCCCATTTGCTTGAACGAAAAAAAAATCATTGGATAAACTGAAAACTTCCATTGCAATTGATGGAATTGCACATGTACAGTATGTGCATTGTAAGGAAAGGCCAAACAAGGTCCACGTAATGCAAACAGCCGTTTATTCACAAGCGTTACAAAAGAAGGGCCAACTGGGCCTTAACTTTAAACAAAACTAAATAGGGCCCCTCAACGTGAGGGAAACCTCAAAAA
>JAQGBX010000631.1:0-32644 GCA_034698745.1 Megaphyllum sjaelandicum | reverse complement strand
CCTGAAAACCTGGAAAAGTCAGGGAAATTTGTAGAAGTTATTTTGATAGCAGGCTTGATTTGATGCTTGGGAGAATTGACAAACAATACTATGTTTCAACCTCATAAACGAGAAAGCAGGGTACCCCCAGACCTGAAAACCTGGAAAAGTCAGGGAAATTTGTAGAAGTTATTTTGATAGCAGGCTTGATTTGATGCTTGGGAGAATTTATTAACATACATTGGTAACATCCAATATTACTGAAGTTAAAAGAACCAACTAAAGAATAGAATGGAACAAACTATTCAAACATAGCTTCAGTGCATGTGCACTAAAGCATGTGACGGCCAGCAGGTGGCCAACACATCAATACGTTGCATTCCATTTACATTTATAACAAAATTCAATGTTAATTTCTATAATGTTGTTACGATTCAAAATTAATGCTCCTACATGGTTAGGATATATTGATAAAAAATTTAAAATAATCCTACGTTAATTCTCAAACTTGTTCGCAGTGGTCATTAGTAAATTTTGCAAAATATTAAATGTTGTCTCGTGTAATTTTTGCAAAATCGTGAATAACATTGGCATGGTCATTGGTCAGAGAAATTTGTTTAAAAACCTGGAAGAGTCAGGGAATTTTAATTGGAAATTTCTGTGGGGAACCCTAGGAAGTTTTTTTTAATATCTCAATACCCACACCAGCGATAAGACTATATAACTCCTGGAAGAAGGCTTTAACGTTCGAGTTTCCAGAGCATCTCATATATGAATGCCTTATGACATCTTGCATAAACATCTCCTCGAAACGAGGCACAGTTTCCTAGAATTTTCAGCAAAAGTGTGTCCAAAGGCAAAATAGGGGGTGGGGCTCTATTTACACCTAGGGTAAATCCATCGCGTTAAGCCTTCCAACATCGAAAATTCCTTCCAACCTCCTATTTTCCATTTGGTTTTCAGCCCATTTCACCGCGAATCCATCTTGTTCCCTAGCATTCCCTCCCGAGCATTAACTGCTTCCACATATCCACCCTGACAAGGCTCCACTTCAATTCTTCTCTTTATTAAACATAAATACATCTCTCAACTTGGGAATTGTTGGGTGGAAAAAGAATAAGAGGAAACAGTTTTTCGGGAAATTGAGTTAGAGGTACGCAAGAGTTGGGGGTGGTGACGCGCGCGTCTAATGCCGTGCCAATCGCTCCAAAGTGCACTTTGACAGCTCCCTCAAAAATCCAACTATTTCGGCTAAAATGCATCGAGTGCGGTGTAGTGAGAGAGCATGCAGTGCAGTGCGGAGTGCGGGCGCGAACAAATACATGGGAAAAGTGGGAATTGATGATCGAAAGACCGTGACACGTGGTATACGACAAAACCCGTCTTATTGGATACCGTGTTAATGATGCTTGCCATACGCACATTCTGATTATGATTTATGTACAAATGTTAGAACAATGCCCCATTTCCATCGTTAACAGACATAGTCTTTGAGTACGAAAAGACTTTTTAAGAAAAAAAAATGCATTTGTATTTGGGGCATGCATTTTGAAAAGCATTTGTATTTGGGGCATGCATTTTGAAAAGCATTTGTATTTGGGGGAATGCATTATGAAATGCATTTGTATTTGGGGGAATGCATTATGAAATGCATTTGTATTTGGGGGAATGCATTTTGAAATGCATTTGTATTTGGGGGAATGCATTTTGAAATGCATTTGTATTTGGGGCATGCATTTTGAAATGCATTTGTATTTGGGGCATGCATTTTGAATTGTATTTTGAAATGCATTTGTATTTGCGATATATTTTAAAATGCATTTGGATTTACCGTGTATTTTGAAATGCATTGCATTTGGGATGGAATTTGAATAATAGATGCCAAATATAAATGCATTTCAAAATACATCGCAAATCCAAATGCTTTTTAAAAATATATCGCAAATACAAATGCATTTCAAAATACATGGCAAATACAAATGCATTTCAAAATGCATCCCAAATACAATGCATTTCAAAATGCATCCCAAATACAATGCATTTCAAAATGCATCCCAAATACAATTTGAAATGCATTTGTATTTGTGTCATGCATTTTGAAATGCATTTTTATTTGGGGCATGTATTTTGAAATGCATTTGTATTTGCCATATATTTTGAAATGCATTGTATTTCGGATGGATTTTGAAATGCATTGTATTTGGGATGCATTTTGAAATGCATTTGTATTTGGGATGCATTTTGAAATGCATTTGTATTTGGTATGTACATGTACTTTGAAATGCATTTATATTTGGCATCTATTTTGAAATTTAATTGTACTTGCAATGTGTTTTGAAATGGATTTCCATTTGCCTTTCATTTTGAAATACATTTGTATTTGCGATCCATTTTAAAATGCATTTTAAATCAGTTTGCATTTGCTAGGCATTTTGAAATGAATTTGTTCTTCGCAAATAGCTTACACGAAATACGTGCTTTGATGCACAAGTATTAATTCATATTTAAATTTTGAATGTGAGAAATTTGTTAGACCTGTCTGCTTGAATATTTTTCAAATAAAATATTCCATTCGTATATTGACTAGTTTTCTGATTATTTTTTTTTATCAAACGTGAAGGAAGAAAGCATTGCAAATGTTATCTCGAAGGTCGCTTAAAAGCGCCACCTGGAGATGAGTATTCGCAACAAGGAAAAAGCTGATTTTAATCAATTAAAGATGAACACGTGATAAAATTTGAAAATATCAAATTCCCAAATCCTAGTCATCTCCCTTCTTCGTCTATAGGAGGCAATTCTTTCCCCAAGCAATCAATTTTATGGCTAAAACTATCTTCGAAAAACTAATTGGTAATTATCGAGATAGTTGCACGCCACTAGGTGGCATCGCAGGCAGTCTCGTTCGCTACCCAACAGGAATGGGCAATGATTCGAAAAAAGTTATCTAAAACAGTGGGGCCACTCGTTTTCTAATTTCAATTTGCGCTTCCAATTTACTCGAGCGCCCTTGTCTACGCAACAGAAGCTGAGTTGAGGTTTTCTTTTCTCTAATTAACGCAAGCGCGGATGAAGATTAATGATGAGAAGGAAAACTGTAATCAAGAGAAAAGCGCCGTTAATAAACAGTAAAAACCAAGCCACGCGCAGCTGTACTGTTTATTTACATTTATGAGAGATTACAGTCGTTTAGAGCTAAATGCTTTGGAGTTGCAATATGGAGGCGATCAAGTCGGCTTCATTTTTCACAATTTATAATCACAGTTATACAGTCATTTAATTTTATATAGTATGGTCACAATCTAATGAATCCCAATAAGTGAAATGATGCTATAATGAAGGAATAATAATGAACGTATACATGTAATGTTGGAATTACACAGTCTATGAGTAGTGTGATCTTAGACTTATACAAATATCATTCAATTCAATTCAACTCAGTACCCTACCATCAGTGAAAAAATACCATGGGTATCATGTTTTCCAATATGGCGACAGTCGTTCTGGCATCATTTTACTCCAAAATGGCGACTTGAACTTGGGAAAAATTCTATCATTACTTTTTTGGCAATTTTTTTTTCGTTATTTGCCATTACATGGTAATGTGTGTTTTCCAAAATAAACTCTTGCCATCATTTTCTTTAAAATTTCGGAATATAGGCCTACTTTGCTTAATAGCACTCAGTAGTTGTACGAATCGCACATTCACAGTCTTGAAATCATCTGCGCAAAACCGGCACGCTAATTCCATATAACGATAAGCTTCTGCCCGAGTTCCGGTATCATTACATGTACTGTACCTTCAGGGTTCCAGGTTTTCTAAAAAAAAGATTCCCTGACCAATGACAAAGTCAAAATTGACATATGCCAACGTTATCCATACATAGGAAGGAAATTTTTACAAAATCATCATGAGAAAATTGGGAAAAGTTTTCCTCGGAAACTGTTCAAAAAGTTGCAAATTTGTACTCTAAAAATTGTTGGAATTTTTGCACATTTGTACTCTACAATTGTTAGAATTTTTGCAAATTTGTACTCTACAATTGTTAGAATTTTTGCAAATTTGTACTCTACAATTGTTAGAATTTTTGTACATTTGTAGGCCTACTCTAAAATTGTTGGAAATTTGTGCAAATTTGTACTCTAAAATTGTTAAAAATTTTTGCAAGTTTGTACTGGGAAAATGGGCCCTGAGCAAACCACGCAGAAGCATTCATTTTAGATTGTGACAACATTAATACGTTGAATTTCCATGACTTTTCAAGATAAACCATTCTTGCCTGACTTTTCAAGAAATTATCAAGTTCCCTAACTTTTCCAGGTTTCCCAGTTCTGTAAGAACCTTGTTTATGGTTAACTGAGGTACTTGTCCTTAATTTTAAAGCAAAATGATGCGTTATATTCAGCAAATTCTAATTTTGCTACATTTTCATGTTTCCCGTTTTACCATGGTATTAAAATAACGATATGTTTTGAAATTGCGGCTTGCATTATGCTTATAAATAGTTTGCTGATGGAAATGGTGCATTTTTGGGGGCATGATTTTAAGTGCTTATGGAAAAATAACCTTCTATAACGTTGCATCATTTACAGTAACGCAAGCTATTTATCATTAAGAAGACCACTTTTCTGGCTCTAGGGATATCGTTTTGAAGTACACCATAAACACTGACAGATTTCATGAAACCTCCCCATCCAAATCATAATCCCGCCAACTTAGCCCCCAGCTGTGTTCAGAAGCTTTTAGCAATGTAAATTATGTGCTGTGTGCAAAAACTTTGCGCCGAGATATAATCCACTCTCTTTCTGGGTTTTTCTCAAAAGATCTGCAACATGCATAATTTATTAAAATCAGCTTTTCGGTGAAAAACTTTTAATTTTGGTAATTAGATTTGCGTTTTTAGCTCAAGTCCCAACAGCGCCCAATAACTCACGTGGATTGCAAAACCTGAGCATGCTTTTTCAATTTTCGGTAGCTCGTTGAATGGTGCTAGAGAATACGTAGGTGGGAAAGTTCCCAAGAGAGACGTTAAATAGGAGAAATAACGTAAAAAAGAGCGTCAAGACGACGGTGCCACGTCTTTGCGGGCTAAAACAGATTAAAAATGAATAACCAAATGAAAATCGCAATAACATTTACTCCAAAATTGCTCCGAATTAGTTTTTAATTTTATTCCGTGCATGCCTTGTTTTCTTGTTAATGAATATATCTCGAATATATAAAAATTTCATAAGATCCCCAAAGAAGTTATCCAATGAAGCTTCGTAGGCTGACAGTACAGCGTGTTTCTCGCTCAAGATGGCTACCATTTTGAATAAAAAAATTAATTTTGAGTGACGCTAAACTTTTTCTTAAGAATGACGATCTTCCATAAAATGATGTACGTTTTAAAAAACAAAATTTTTCTAATAAAATTAATTTTCCCAAAAACGATTAAGGATTCAAAAATAAAATTTCCCAAAAACGGCATAGTTTTTCACGATAATTGTTTTCTCAACATATTCAATTTTATCTTCATAAAACCTTACAATTTTTCAAAAATTACCCAGTTTTTCTAAAGCATGCAATTACAGTAAAACCTGGAAAAGTGACCACCTTTGAATGGTGGCCACGTACTGACCACCTTTGAATGGTGGCCACGTACTGACCACTTTTTAGTGTTTTGTTTTTTCTAGTGTACATTTCCTTCATAAAAATTCTCTACATATAGTGACCAGCTGTCTATTGTGTACAGTGACCAGTGTGTGTTGTCTTTTCTGCAATTTTTACATTGCCAATGTACATTATAAAGTGACCAGATAACAGATGAATCACCTTACATTACTGTACATGTTGCTTTAACCCCAGTGGTTCTCAAATAATTCAGCCAATCATGTAAATCAGATCGAAAAAAACTCACTGAAAACATGATCATATTTAAGAAGCAACACTTTATGACATGGACAAATTTAACTTGACCGGCGTCGCCCGGATATTCGTGCTTGCCCGGCATCGTTCGGATATTTTCACTTTCCCGGCATCGCCCGGATATTTCCAATCGCCCGGCATCACCCGGATATTTCCAATCGCCCGGCATCGCCCGGATATTTCCAATCGCCCGGATATTTCCAATGGCCCGGCATCGCCCGGATATTTCCAATCGCCCGGCATATCCCGGATATTTCCATTCGTCCGGCATATCCCGGATATTTGAATTCGTCCGGCATATCCCGGATATTTGAATTCGTCTGGCATATCCCGGGTATTTGAATTCGTCCGGCATATCCCGGATATTTGAATTCGTCCGGCATATCCCGGGTATTTGAATTCGTCCGGCATATCCCGGGTATTTCCATTTGTCCGGCATATCCCGGGTATTTCCATTTGTCCGGCATATCCCGGGTATTTCCATTTGTCCGGCATATCCCGGATATTTTTATTTGTCCGGCATATCCCGGATATTTCCATTTGTCCGGCATATCCCGGACATTTCCATTTGTCCGGCATATATCCCGGATATTTCCATTTGTCCGGCATATAACGGATATTTCCATTTGTCCGGCATATCCCGGATATATCAATTTGTCCGGCATATCCTGGATATTTCCATTTGTCCGGCATATCCCGGATATTTCCATTTGTCCGGCATATCCCGGATATTTCCATTTGTCCGGCATATCCCGGATATTTCCATCTGTCCGGCACATCCCGGATATTTCCATCTGTCCGGCACATCCCGGATATTTCCATCTGTCCGGCACATCCCGGATATTTCCATTTGCCCGGCATAGCCCGGATATTTTCAATTTCCGGCATCGCCAGAATATTTTCAATTGTCCTGCATCGAACTGGCAAATTATACTTGCCCGGCATCGCCCGGATATTTTCAATTGTCCGGCTTCGCCCAGATATTTTTATGTGTCTTGCATCGCCCTGGCAAATTATACTTGCCCGGCATCGTCGTAATGCCGTAATGGGGTTCGAAAACATGCTTATTTCGTTCCGAAAAAGTGCTGGACCACCAGCGGATCAATCGGTCCGCGTTGGTCAACGAAGCAACTTGACCATTTCGCTCTTGGCAGGGGGTAGCTTCGCGTGACCAACTAAGCACTCACGATGGACACGCGATGCTGTAAGCCCAGATAATTGCCCTTTTTTTTTTTTTTTTTTTGATTTTTGGTCAGCACGCAGCCACGCAATCCGCGAGTTTCACATTTCAGACACCAGGCGCAAATGTCCATTCTTTCCGTTTATGTCCCCGTGCCTTTCTTAATTATTACTCCACCACGTATTTTTACGTCCAAAATCGCCGAGGTCGGTCCATACTTCACTTTTACCGACGAAATCCAAACCATGGACTCCACAAACAGCTCCAGTTTCATTAGAAAAAAAAGCAGAATCAGAAAAGAGGACGCCGTGTCCTCTGGGATCCATGTTGGATGCGGCAATTCTGGCTCGGGCCCTTTTATTTTTATTAGAAGACATATTGTATCCGCCATTCCAGCTTAAGATGGCCGTAAAAAGGTAATTTCGGTTCACCCGTCCCTTAAAAGCCTCACCCACCCGAAACGTAATAATATCGCATCTCGCCTAAGCAAATATTATCATTCCAAAAGGGAGATGGAAGACGTCCTCCCCTCTCCAGAGCCTCTCCCTCGTCGCTTTTTATATCAAATTTCGGCCATTTTATAGATTCTCGACGCGAAATTATACTTCGGGTTGGCTCCCCTACGACAATAAACAAAATCAATTTGGGATTCCGCGCCATGCCGTCGTTTTTTCGGACTTTTTTCTCATTTTTGGTCGTCCAATCTTGAAAAATTGACGTTTTTTTGGAAGCTCCTTCCACCCTGGGTTGTAAGAGGCCATTCGCGCCGTAGCAATTTCTGCGAAAAATCAATCTATCGCGGATGGAAAGCCCCTAACAGCGCCCATTACGGTAAAAAAAGATGCCCGGATATGGCGGAAACACGTGTTCGCGTCGGAAATACGACGGCGGCGCTTCCGGCAATAACAAGACGCCACCAAGCGAGGGGGGTCTTCCATAAAAAGACGTTGCTCGGCTCGATTTTGCACACAACACGCCCATATTAGGGGTAATCAGACGGAAGTCACGTGCCCCAAAATCGACTAGCTAATTGGTTTAAAAGCAAATTAAAAACCTGCAGGGGTGATTTTCTTTGTGCGAAGTAATATTCGCACAAAGCTTCTGCCTGAGTTCCACTAATGTCGCGTGATGACATGATGGTATATTGCGAGCGACAAACTTTAGTGAAATGTGACCCAAAAAAAAATCTCCAGTGCTTTCTAAGTAATCAAACCGTATGATGGGAAGGAAAAGGGAACCATTCCACTATCAATGACCTATTTTTTTTCCAAGAAATGGAGATTTATTCATCTCCATGAAGTGTTCGGTGAAATTGCATAATCTACATACACATTATAAAGAAGAGTTATGTGTGGCTGGGTATGTTTGTGGCTTAGGGACCATTCAAAAAGGACGTCCTGATTAACCGGACACAATGCGGACAGGGAAAGTCCAATCTTGGGAAAATTGTGAGGACTTTCTTTTTGAAGGGCCCCTTAGTAACGGCAAAAAGTTTTACCATGAAGCGCCTTTGCTGAAGTGGTATGGGGGCGCTGCGGTCATGATTCGTAACTCATTCGTTCATGATCCTCACGGAACCATGCATTCTATGCTCAGAGGGCCCCCCACCCCACCTGGCATCACCTACTCTCAAAATATAACAACCCACACTTAAGAGCAATCACCTCTAACACTAAACTCCCATCATCACTAACCAACTCAAACTTCGCTGTAGCCTCCTAAAGGACATTCTCGAGCAATGCATATATGGACACTATTCCGAATAGCCTCCACTTACTCTAAAGAACTAACAAATAACACGAATAACAACACCGTAATATCCTCTAACAATGAAATGTAACTAGCCAAACACTCACAATTAAATTAACATTCAAATAGATCCTGGACTTAAACCTCATACAAGGAAACAGGCATGAAATTGGAAATATCCGCAAGTACCATCATTTCTCACAATTACAAAAATAAACCTAAATAATCCCTGCTATAGAAGGGCAAATAGCCCTTGAAGCGTTTCTTTCTTTCTTTCTTCTAACTCATTCGTTAATTAGGCATACTTCGTCTATCGGTAAGTACAGCCCGGGCAATGCCGGGCCTTCCAGCTAGTGAAGTATAAAGAAAGAACGTTTAACGATAAACTTGTCGTGTTTAGACTGGTTATTTTTGAGAAAGTTGAGAAAAACACCAGCTATAATTACGAACCAACGACTGGTTCAATATATGAACAGTCTGGAATAATGACATGATAAACTGGGTCTGCAAGGACGCATTAATTCCTATGTGAAAATCATATTCAACTATTTGGAAAATTATGTTCGTAAGTCGAAATTTGCCTGATAAAATATATGCCGATAAAATGTCCAATTTTCCAAGGCTGAAAATAATCAGCTTAAAAGAAGGGCCTTTTATTTACTATAGTGAAACATTTTGGCAGACTTCTAAATTGCTGAGCAAACATTCTGACAACGCTGTCCAGCTGTTTGCCCGTCTGAAATCTATACGATCTGGACATTTCCAAACTAACAAAGATAATTCCAAATCAATCCTATCTGGAGCAGTGCAGTTATCCCTATCTGGAATCGAGTGGGCAAATGTTGCCATGGATCCGTCGAAAACACTCTTTGGATTCCTTACACAAACTTGTCAGATCTGATCTCTGGGAGCATGATATGCAAATACACGTATCCGGTGTGCAGTGTTTGTCCGCCTAATCTCTATAATTAGGCTTTATCAAGTTACATTTACGGGATAAGCAATTGCAAATGGAAGTTGAACATCGACTTTGCTCTAATTTCCACATACCGATCAATATACCATTTGCGTTTCGATCACATGAAAGGCTTTGCCTCGATCAGCAATCGAATACTTGAGATTTTCCTTAAATGATGGACACTGCAAGTAAGCCACGTGGCCAATATACGCAGGATTTTTATAATTGTCCATCGCCTAAACATACTCAACTTGTTCTGAATTTTAGACGATTATGCTTTGAACGATTTTAATAAAAAAAATCCTATGACTTTAATATGGATCAAGAAATGGTCATGGCGGCGTTCCATATTTGGGGGTCAAGTCTGTGACATAGCTAGAATAACGATTTATAATGTTCACATTTTTTCCCAAGTTTCAAGAATCCACTTTATAAAGTATTTAAAAAATAAACGAGGCAAACACCTAAGACACATTTGTCTTGGATTATTATTTTTAAAAAACCGGAAGTGAAGAAGGTCGACCATGATGACACAGTCTGCAGTGCCACCAGGTTGCCATTTCTTATCAAAATCCGTAATTACCTCAATGGTAATTTTACTTTGGCAACACTGTTGGTCATACCTGCGATCTGCTCATGCATCAGATAGCCTCTCTCGTGCCACCATGACACTTTCACTTCCCTCGGTCCAGTTTTTTGAGTCCTCTGGAACCTCTGCTGGGGATTTGGAGAAGGAAAAAAAGTGCATAGTAAAACAAGGTTGGATCGGTCAATTCTCGATTTCCATCAGCATCTCTTCGATCAAATGTCAGGGTTTTGCTGGATAAAGTGCATATCCTCTCGCAAAGCAACGCTTCTTTCTTCCGAGGCAGGACCCCCATGACTTCTGTCTGTTATCGACGTCCTTTTACTGGGATTAAGAAAAATGTTGATGCGCAGAAAACGGAATCGAGCTTGGAATAAAATCAAAAAACGTGCCATCTAATGACCCTGCAACTTGAATTGATGGCTTCTTTTTTTTTGGCAGCCATTTCCTGGCGTCGATTCTGGAGCAAAAATAATACTGATGCAATGCACGGGTCCATCCATTGAATGTCACCGGGTGAGGAATTGTGCGGACGTGTCCAAAGAAAGTTGGCGTAGAAGGCGAGGAGAGAAATTCTCCAACGGCAGAAATGAATCAGAAACGCTTTTTCGCCCACATTCTTCTACATAAAAACGACAATTTGCTAACAGCGTCGAGAGGAATGGTAGCTACGTCTCATATAAAACTGCATTTACCAAATGTGGAGAGATTTAATGCTTATCCATTTTTCAGAAACGGTTGACGTAATTCCGAGCAAATCTACCATTCGGCGCAATCTAGTTGATTGTCCTCGCCTAGAAGCGCCTGCCATGGCACTTTGCGGAATGCATCATAGATGGTGCTGAAATTTTGAAGTGGGTCGGTCACCTGTTCAACAATGTAGAACATGAAAATCTAGAATGTGTCCTGACCGTGCAATGACAATGTCAAAAATTGACATGTTTTGCAAAACCGACACAGGAAAATATTTTGCAAAATTAACTAATGACAATTTTGAAAATTAACAAACTAATTTTAAAAATGTATAACAAAATTAGCTTGAAATTTTTTTTGAACATTTAATGACTACTTTTATATTCGGAAAATGTTGAAAATTTAAAAACGTGAGAAATTTTGCCATTTTGTCCTCGGAAAACGTGGACAGTTTTTTAAAATTGTATTCGGAAAACGTGGAAAATTTTGCAAATTTGCACTCGGAAAAAGTGGGAAATTTTGCTGTTTACTACTCGGAAAACGTGGAAAAGTTTGCATATTTGTACTCTGAAAACGTGGAAAAGTTTACAAATTTGTACTCGGAAAACGTGGAAAATTTTGCAAATTATACGTGGAAAATTGTGTAAATTTGTACATGGAAAACTTGGAAAGTTTTGCAAATATGTACTCCGAAAATGAGGAAACTTTTTGCAAATTTCTACTCGGAAAATGGGCCCTGAGCTAACCTTGTAGAATTCAATTCAACTCAAAACCGTATTAATCAAGAAGTATTAATTTTGAATCGCCATGACTTTCTCAAAATAAACCATTCTTCCCTGCATTTTTCAGGTATTTTTGAAGTTCCCTGACTTTCCCAGGTTTTCCAGGTTTGGGGGAACCCTATAAATTCTTCCGAGTTGAGTTCCAGGAGAAACCACTACTTGCGTATCATAATTGTCACGTTACAAGATGAAGACAAGTCAATTTTATCGAATAATCACTTTAAATCACTTTTAAAGTATCTTTTGCTTCAAGTTGGAAACTCAAAAATAAATTAAAAATGGTAAATTTAAAACTCAAAATGATGAAGTCGTAAAATTGCTTAAAAACTGAAAATCTAGACCGAATTTTTGTAAATTTTAATGAAATAATGTGCAGCGAAAATGAAGGTACTGTTCTGTTACAAACGTTGCTCAGATCTACGCAAAATGCATCATAGATGGCGCTTGCATTTTGAAAAAGGTCCTTATTCCCAAAGCATGACAAAAGCAGCAACTACAGTTCAAGTGTATGGGCACCATTTTACAGCATTCTAAACGGCACAAAATGCATTATAGATGATGTTGAGATTACACGAGGGAGGATGAATTCTAAAGGGAGAAAACCACATCTCGCAATTTTAGAATAAAGAAATCTATTCAGGAAATAAACATAAAGCACTTGTGTTAAATTTGCCTTTTTCCTCCCTAAAGTAGGATTATTTATCAACATTTCAATTTTTTTTTAATCAGAAGGAAACAACTTATGACACCAACGGGCGCTCCGCGTCCATGATTGATGATGATGCTGAAACAACTATAAATATTTCTGAATCTACTTTAAATCTACTTTATTTATAGAAATTTCAACTTTCTCTCAGCTTCTTAAGAACCGTCACACTCAAGGCAAATTATATTCGGAAATAAATTTCAAGAAGTTGGGAGTAATTGACCTCCGCTGAAAATAATGTTCTGTTGCTGCACACAAGGAGCAATATATTTTCGAACATATCCCTAGAATGTACGGCGGCACTGTTTAAAAGGGAAATGCAGGAAAGCTAACTTAACAACACTGCTTATTTCAACGCCTTTCCTGATTGGCTATCAGAAAAAAACTTGCGCTTGACTGTAAAACCAATATCGTCAGTTTGTTTCCAGAAATAATTGCTCAGAATATGATAATTTTCTATTCTGGAAGTATCACCGGAAATAATATTTGTGGAGGAAAGATTTTGAAACACACGAGCACATATCAAGCAACAATATTTCCAGAAAAAAAAATCCGGATATAAACTGCCCGATCACGGAATGACAATTTTCTTAGGAGCCAACTTAAAAGCTCAGGGTCCATTTTCAAACTTTCTTATTTTCCCAGCACAAATTTGCAGAACTTTCATTTTTCTCGAGCATTAACTTGCCAAATCTTCAACCTTTTCCTAGGTCATCTTTACAAATTTGTCCACGTTTTCCCGAGGACAAACTTGCAACATTTTCAACTGTTTTCGAGTACAGATTTGTAAGATTTTCAACAGTTTCCCGATGAGATGAGAAATTTTCCAAATTTTCAACCTTTTCAGAGTAAAAAATTTACGTTTTCCGAGTTCAAATTTGCAAAACTTTGAAAAACAATGCGGACATAAGGTGGTAGGGGAGGAGTCCAATTTTTTTGGAAAATGTTGAGGACATCCTTTTTGAATAGCCCCTTACTCCGCATTCCTTACATTCACTTTTTGACATTTCCAAAACACAAGATGGCAGCTTCAAGACTCCAGTACTGCAAGACTCCCTGCAGTATTATTGACTAGAAAAAGCTTCATTTCAGATTTTCGGTCTATATTAGCTTTTCCTTTTCGCAATGTTTCTTGGTTGGGAGGTGAAGGAGCACGGGAGAAGTTCCACGTTGACCCCACGGCTCGGTCATGTACTCGTGGCGTTTACAAAAGTGCGCATCCGAGACAATAGCAGGAGTGATCGATGATCGTTTAAGGGCTTCTATCATCGCGGATGTGCGGAAAAGACAAGCGACATCGTCGTCTTGCATCGCATACGCTCCAATAAAAATGAACGCATTGGATGATCGAGACGAGAAAACAATGAGGAGAAGAAAAGAAAAAGAAAATAACAACGCGAACAAGACGGATTTCTTTCCTCTTGTTTAGATGCGAAGACGAAAAATAACTCGCGAAGGGCTGGCAAAAAACGATGCCTAGCAATAATAAACTGGCCGCACGACAAGAAAGAGTGGAAAAACAAGATGTTTTCGCAAATTAAGGAGTTGGAGAGGGGAAATGCCGACTTCTTGTAAGTGGGCAATTACGCCATGGCAGGCACAAGTGCTTCTTGCATGCCTGTTGGCCTCAACTCGTGACTGTAACCACTGTGGACAAAGTTGTTCCTAGGCGATACCACGTTTACGATTAGCACATGCGCACTAGTGTTCTAATGTCAGAAGTTCCAATTTGCAATGCCATGTAGGCCGTCACCCACGTGGCAATTTATATCCCGAAACTTGTTTCCAGATATATGTTTGCTGGATAGTTCCCCTTAATTGTGTTGGGAAAAATTTTCTTCGCAAATAAATTTCCAGATATATTTCCAGAACAGAAAATGATCCTATGCTGAGCAAGAAAGTGGTGTCTGAAGCTGGTCATATTTGAGGCAAATTGTATCCATAAACTTCTTTCCAGATATATTTTTGCTCGATAGTTCCCCTTGTGTTGGGAAAAATTTCATTCGCAAATAAATTTCCAGATATGTTTCCAGAATAGAAAATGATCCGATTCTGAGCAACTTATATCTGGAAAGAAAGTGGTGTCTTAAGTCACACACGAGGAAAGTTATATCCCGAAACTCCTTTCCAGATGTATTATTGCTTAATACTTGTAGTTCCCCATGTGTTGGGAAATATTCCTTCTCAGATTTCTTTTCAGATATATTTCCAGAAAAGAAAATGATCCTATTGTGAACAACATATCTGGAAATAAAAACTGCGTCATAGGTTGAACAGTCAAGTTGGACAGTAAACAAAAAAGATATGTCATAGGATGGAATAAGCAGTGTTAGCTGTCATGTTCAGTATGTTAGTTTGTCCACTTGACACATGCAGAGCTGCTATGGGAGCGTACATAAATTACGTAACCACTTTTTTTCGATTTTTGACCCCGGTCCTCCCCCCTTGTAACCAAATGTAACCATCAGCCCAACCCCCTCCCCTCAATATTACGTAGCCATTTTGAAAATTCCCCCCCCTCCTTTAATGTACATCGACAAACAAAATTTTTTCAACATTTTCCGAATACATAATTTTTTAAACATTTTTCTATGTTAATTTTCAAAATTGTCATTAATAGATTTTGAAAAATATGTCAATGGTCAGGAAAAAAATTTTAAAACCTGGAAAAGTCAGCAAGTGAAGTTGAAAATGAAATTTCTGGTAGAAACCTGATGTTTAGCTCAGATTGCACTTGATTTGCAATTGTTGTTTTTTTTAAAAAAAAAATGCAGTACAAATTTAAAAATTTTAAACAGTTTTGAGGATAAATTTGCAAAATTTTCTAGTTTCTGAGGACGAATTTGTAATTATTTTCAACAGATTCTGTAAAATTCATGCTAATTTTTCGAAAATACATTTGGATAATACAAGAATAGGAAAATTTTTGCGCCATTTGTTTAAATAATTTTTTTTTGAACTGCAGAATCAATTCTTTTTAATTCACTTTTTACAAAGTTTTTTGCAATGTTCTTTTACAGTTCATTTATGGTGAAAAAATTGCGTAATTATTGCGATGTTAAGTTAAGAAAATTACAATTTTATAGCAATTTAATAATGAAGTTAACAATTGCACTTTATAACATTTTATGGGGTGGATTTTCTCTAGGGTGATGGAAATTTCGAATAAATTGTCTGTAGCAACTTCAAATTGCCCAAGCTGAGCTTTGTTTGTCAATTATCTTTATTTTATCCTTCGTTGATAGCTTTTTTGTGCTTGATTTGAAATGAACATTATTCAAGTTTAATAAAAATTATGCACTTTTGGACTTAAGCAAGGGGCCTAAAATGCGCAGGACCATACGCGGATGACTACTCCTGCTTACCATTAAGGCCGGCGCTGCTAGAAGGTGCTGTTCCTGAAAATATTAATATTTTACTTAATATCTACTAAACCTAAAAATCCCAAGTAACTCTTAATTTCTGAATTTTTTTTTAAGCTGCAAACTGTAACCAACCATCAACCCCCCCTCCCCCATGTAAGCATGTGAAACCAAACCCTAAACTTCCCCCCTCCCCCCAGTTGGTTACGTAATTTATGTACGCTCCCCATGATGTATAATATAGTCACAAAAATATTTTTCCTATACATTTTCCTAGAATATCTCCGGATAAACTGCAATCACGCAATCATGCAATCACGATTATCATGAAATTTTTCGTATTTCCTTGAACATGTTGTCCACATGTAGCACAGTACTGTATACGTGTCCTACAGATATCCACAGATTGCTAAGTGTCCGTGTCAATTAGCAGTATTTTTGCGGAAAAGGGGAACTAGGATTTTTGTTTTGAAGTTTGCAAATATTTTCTCAAATTAACATTCCTAGCCAAATTTATAAGTTTAATTCCTTTATCAAGAAAAATAGAAAATTCGGAATTTCATCGAAAATTTGTTCCACGTCATAAAACATAATACCTCGTTGCATATTAAAGCTTATGCAGTATATACACGTGCATGTATAATGCTTATAATAGCATATTTAAAGATCTTGCTTCCATACTTGCAGAAATTGTCCCAAAGTGGTTTTCTGCAAGCATGTTTTCTACAGTATGCAATGAACATTGGTTGGGGTGGGGATATAAACAAATCTAGCCTCATAATGAGTGAACATTTACTTTGGAATATGCTGCACACATTCTTATATTTATTTCTATCTTTATTGAATTTTTCATCAATTTCTTCGAAAATATACATGTACATAACACTTTTTTTTCAGTATTTATACGAAACTGAGGTCATTTTTGAATTTTCAAATAATAGTTCTATATTCAACCGCTATGTGGCGACACGTTATAAACGATTCGATCAAGGCACTGTGATCAAGGTCTCCCAAGTCTCAACGAAGTTCAATCTCAAAAGTATCAAGATGGCCAAGTTCGTGAGAATGTTTGGACCGGTAAGTGTCGATTTTTATTTTCCATCATTCTAAAATGTTCTGAATTAATGCATTTTAATTAAGAACTTGATAATTTTCAGGCACGTTTCGCCGTAAAATCCTTTTCCATCTCGAAGCATGCACTGATCAAACCTTTGGCGTTGTCCCGTGGTTGTTCCACACATGGTAATCGGCTGATCGATGACGCAATCAGCCCTAATCAATTTCATCAGAAATGTTAATTCGCAAACTATTTTATTGCTCGCGCAGTTTCGCAGGTGATACAACCACGAGTCCAGCTTGCAGCTCCAGACTTCAAAGGAACGGCTGTCATCAATAATGAATTTAAGGAAATCAAGCTTTCAGATTACCAGGGAAAATATCTGGTGCTGTTTTTTTATCCTTTGGATTTGTAAGCCAATTTTGATTATTCAGTCGTTTGATTATGTAATTGAACTTTTACATCTAAGAGATATGAGTTCATTTAGCGAGCAATTAAGCTAGGTTTGAATAATATCTGTTGAAATTTAGAAGAAAACAGTCCACTATAATAGCTCTATAACCATAACTGTCCTCAGGAGTCATAAGCTATGTAATTATTATAATAATTGAAATTTACTTGAGGCCTCATTTTCCATGGCCTCCTGAATTGGGGATAACCATTAGACGTTGTAGCAAACAACAATGTTTTTTTTTAAAAAACTGTTTGAGCTGTAGATCATGGCGAAGCTATAGTTTTTCATGTTTTATTCCAGCACATTTGTGTGTCCTACTGAGATAATCGCCTTCAGCGACCGTGCCAAAGACTTTCGAGCCATAAACACCGAAATTGTTGGCGTGTCCACAGATTCTCATTACAGTCATTTGGCATGGATCAAATTACCTAGGAAGGTAAAGATTTTGGGTGTACTGATTCTCAATAGAGAATTAATTAATGCTAAAGGAATTTTATCTTTATTGTAATTGTAGGAAGGCGGTTTAGGGAGCATGGACATCCCTCTTTTGTCTGACTTTAGTAAAACAATTTCGAGTGATTATGGAATCCTAATTAAAGATGCTGGAATCTCGCTAAGGTCTGTGAGAATTTCATTCGTTTAACTTGGTGAACAACTTTTATTTCAATCGTAAACACATCTAACGCACATCTTCTTCAGGGGCTTGTTCTTAATTGACCCTAAGGGCATTTTGCGGCACATGAGTGTCAATGACTTGCCAGTGGGTCGATCTGTTGATGAAGCCTTGCGTTTGGTGAAAGCATTTCAATTTGTGGAGAAGCATGGCGAAGGTAGGCTTCACTTGTTTACTTCAAGCATGCTATTCTGAATTATTTATATGACAGTAATTCATTAACATTTCCCATTTTGTTTTCTCAAAGTCTGTCCTGCAGGCTGGAAGCCAGATTCACCGACCATTAAACCAGATCCAGTCAAGTCACGTGAATACTTTGAAAAGGTCAACTGATTCTAATGTCAGGTATTTGGACTTATTTTGTAATTAATCTGGGTGTTGGTTAATAAAGATTAGCTTTGTCAATATCAAAGTGATTAATATGTGTCCATGACGTGTTTTTCGTCCTCGAAATCCTAAGTGTAACGTATTAGAACTTATGTAAAGGGAAGATTAAAATTTAACTTTACAAACCCTGAACAGACCATCACTTGTTGAAATTCAATAATTGCCATACTTATGGAGTAATTTCACAATAAAATCTGTATTTCATTGAATGAACGTGTAAAAAATTTATTAAGATAACATTATGATGTCTTGCAGTTGTCCTCACTATCCTCTTCATTTATTGCCTTTAATGTATTCAACAATTTGCAGACCTCTTTTTCTGATGTCAGAACTTCTGGTGGCTTTTTATACTATGAAAAGGGTTAAAAGGAATTGGTTCAAAAAATATATAAATCACAATCTTGATAATACGATTTTTTTAACAACGTGTAAATTTCTTTACCGTAATTCTTAAAGTGTTTGCTGAATGACTAAGTTTTAGTTGGCTAGAATCTATCTGCAATCCACATCGATCGAGATCGGGAATGGAAATTTTTTTATAATATCTGCATGTTTAGGAAGGGGAAAGAATTAATTATGATACCTGGAAAGGTAAAGGACAGTCCATAAATGAAGCCATAAAATTTCACTTTCCTTCAGAATAAGGCAAACCAATGACAACATTTATGAACGTCTCTTATGCGTAAAGCCAATGTATTTACTATGTGCATGTGTACAAACTTCTTATTTGCAGTCTTAACAATCACTGCATTTTCTTTTGAATCAGTGGCAGTGACTTCGTATGTGCTCAAAGAGTATGGCATGTTTCGAATCTTCCACTGAAATTCATCCTGAGTGTCGGCAGCACGGTAAAAAAAAGGCTGGAAAACATGTCAAATTAAATCATGCCACATTGTTTGCAAATTTGTATTGATCTCAATCCATCAATCACAACAAAAGACAATGAAAAAAAGCATACGTTACTAGTGTTCTCCCGTATTCCACTATCTTCCACTTGAAGCTCCACAGGCGGTTCTCCAATTTCATATTCCCATTTTCCAAGGGCCCCGACGGCACTTTTTTTTCTCCATTTTCTCACTGTAGATTTTATCAATAGTAATAATGTTTGGCCATATTTTATAATGCTGGGAAGTGATATGCTTATTGTGTTAGCTCAATATAGAGACGCAGAACTACCTGTTAAGAACTTTGTCTGCAAATCGTATTCCTCGGCCATTTCCTTGTCAGGAAATTTGTAATGGATTTTACGTTTTCCTGCCAATAAAAAAAGCGGGTTTTACACAGAATATTTATAAGGGACATGCCGCATATGGTTTTCGACGCCTGACATTACTTACCATTGGCAGTGACACAAGTTTTTTCCGCCTTTTTTAACTTCTCCAGCCAGGAATCATCCGGAGAAAAGGCCATATTTAGGGTTGCTACAACAAAATGACCCTAGCAACAGCAATGCTGTCATCCTAAGCGGTCGCAATGATCTCATCAGTCCCTGTAAAATTCCCTAGTTTGTAATGAAACGCATTCCCATGAACCCAAATTTTTGTAAAAATTGGTTAAAATTAAAAATAATGACAGAAATATTAAAAAATCAATGATGTGGATGCGTTTTTTAACTTTTTTTTACTCTATCGCCATCGTATTTTAAGGTGAATAATTATTTATCTGGGGTTGAAGCACTAGTGCTTGTGGCAACTGTAGACGTCTTGTTACTAGAGCGCCATCATTTCGCCTCCATCCATTTTAGTTAGAATCACTAGTACGAACAACGATAGTCAAGTCAACGCGGTAAGTTGGGTTTTGTGGCATTTTGGTGTTTTTTGTCGAGCTTTTTGGACAAGTTCCTTGTTTTAACTCCGTTTATTCATCCAGATATTCATGGAGCATGTTGTGAAGTAAGGGAGCTTCTTGAAAATACGCCACCATGTCTATAAGCGAGACCCCAAACGAGTATCAGATCAACAACCCTCCATCAGATGGAATTTCTGCCGTCAAATTCGGACCAAATTCATCCCAGTTTTTGCTGGTTTCGTCATGGGATTGTACGGTACGATTGTACGATGTGCAGGCGAATAATATGCGAATGAAATACAGTCATTCCGCGGCCGTACTCGACTGCTGCTTTCACGTAAGTGATGTTACAAGACCTTAAAATTCCCGCCATTTGCTAAACTTATTAAAGTTGCTCATTGTCGTTTAATTTGATCGTTTCACTTTTATAACACAACTTGTATAGCAAACATTGGTGCCGCCAAGGTGCTATAATATTCGTGTGTGCTTATAATAAGACTCTCCCTCTAGGATGCAGTTCACGCTTATAGTGGGGGCCTCGACTGCAGATTAAAGATGTTTGACTTCAATACCAGTTCTGGTATGTAAACATTTAACAAATAGATTCCAGTCAGAATTGAGATCAGTTACATGAATCGATTGATCAGATTTCCCCCAGTTTCGCCCTGTAATTGCACCTTAAGACTGGGTTTGTTGGAGATAACATATACTTGGAAAATGTTTATTGCTAATAATTGCACAATTTATAAACAATCGTTAGTGAAAATCAATCCTAACTTCAAACTACTCGGAAATTTAGTTTCTTGCTTTGAATTGAAGTGTAAACTCTCTTCTGTTGCATCATATGGTTGTATATGGGCCAGTTACTCGGTGCTTAAATATTCAGTAACCAAATATCATATCTCATATTTTCCTATAAATTGTGTTTGTAGAAACGTTAGTTGGAAGCCACGATGCTGCCATCCGCTGTGTAGAGTATGCCCCAGATTGTAACGTAATAGTAACTGGGAGCTGGGACCAGTGTGTTAAACTGTGGGATCCAAGGACACCATGCTGCGCTGGAACGTTTGCCCAACCTGACAAGGTCTGTGAAGTATTCAGTTTTCCATGCCACATATTTAATCAGCAGTTAGGAATATAATTAAAGTGCTAGTATTTTGTGGTTTGCAGGTTTACACATTAGCTGTGTGTGGTGACAAGTTAGTGGTTGGAACAGCAGGCCGGCGCATCTTGGTGTGGGACCTGCGTAACATGGGGTATGTGCAACAGAAGCGGGAATCGAGCCTTAAATATCAGACACGTTGTATTCGATGCTTTCCTAACAAACAAGGTTATGTACTAAGCTCAATAGAGGGTAAGTAACATTTTCTTGTCATACCTTTATTTTTGTATTGTTCAATATGTCAATATGTTATAATCAGTGTTGCTGATAATGCCGCACAAAGGCAAGCATCTGTGCATATGCAGTGTATAAAATAATGACTACTCAGTTTAATTCTGAATATTAAGAGTAATAAGTATAGCTGTTTCTGGTGAGTAATATCTTCATATTTTAGTCATAATGTATGAGGCAAGTAGTATTTTACATTAATTTGGTAGGTCTTCTTATTTTTTGTTACCTGAATTATGACATTATTCTAACATAAAGTAAGATAGGCATAATGAAATACAAAGCACGTTCTTCAACCATATCAAAACTATTGGTTGCAAAAATTCATCATGAATTTGTCAATAGTAAAATCTTGATTTAATAGTATAAACTTTACGAATTGATGCTCATTTCCGGATCACATTTTTGTGCCATTATTCATTCATAGGCCGGGTTGCTGTCGAATATCTGGATCCAAGCCCAGAGGTGCAAAAAAAGAAATACGCATTTAAGTGTCACCGTATCAAAGAGAATGGTATGGAGATGATCTATCCAGTAAACGCTATAAGCTTTCACAGCTCGTATAACACATTTGCAACAGGAGGCTCAGATGGATATGTCAACATTTGGGATGGCTTCAATAAGAAGCGGTTGTGCCAGTTCCACCGCTACCCCTCCAGTATTGCATCTCTGTCATTCAGCCACGATGGTACCGTGCTGGCCATTGCCTCTTCCTACCTGTATGAGCAAGATGAAATGGACAATCCAACAGAAGACACAATTTTCATTCGCCTCGTGACCGACCAGGAGACAAAGCCCAAATGAGGCCTTCACGCATTCGCATTCCATTTTTAATTGCTAACCATTTGGTGAAAAAAGATGCATGTGGCAAGCTTTAAGTAGGATCAATTTTTTAAGGGGGAGCAGAACATCACAGTACAACTCGATTTGCACGCACGTGGGTCATTCCAAAAATTAGACGTCCTTACCTGCAAATGAGGAATTGGAAAAAATGGAAATCTCTTCGGAAAGACAACGAAACAAAGAAAAGTAAAGTGTATCAAAATCGGCGATTTATTCCCTGTTTCGCTGACTATTTTTTAAGTGTTAATGTTCGCATGTAGCGAGGAATGCGTTTGAATTTTAGCGCTAACGGTTATTGTTATCGACTAGGCATTTGTTTCGTTGTCTTTCCGAAGAGATTTCCATTTTTTTTCCAATTCCCCATTTGCGGATAAGGACGTCCGATTTTTGGAACGACCCACGTGGGGTGGGACTGGGTGCAAATCGCGCAGTTCTGCTCCCCCTTATGTGCAGTACGTGACAAAGTCTTTTAAACACCCTGTATACGTATAGGCAATGACTCCAGTTAACGTTTTTGTACAACATTTTACCGAGCAAGGACTAAATATTGCCTTTCTCCCTCCCCACCAGTCAACACAATGTTTTCAATTTTTCCTTTTTTTTTTGGGAGTGGCATATTCGTAGACCTTAAATTAAACCAAATTACTCTGTCCTGACGCCAAAACCAGCAGTTTGGTCAATTTTTAACTGGCCAAATAACCCCGCTCGGTGGCCTCTCGATTACGCTCGTGTGGTCGTGGCATGCTTGGCATTGTGAGCGAGCTGCATGCTTTTTAATCCATATGTACTTATCCCACATCCTTGCTATTTATTAGCAGGGCTGTAGTGATCATAGTCTAATTAGGCCAGGGTAATTCAGTCCTTGTTTATTTTTTGCTCAGCTCTTTCTATCTCTCTCTCTGTGTATACCGATCAATTAGCCGCTTCGAATACGATATATACATATGCGTTTGCGAAGCCCTGGTTCATCGGTGCAACCGTTGACATTAAAACTATAATGGAACGAAGCGACTTGACTCGATCGCTTCAGATTTTTAAAATTTGACCCGCTTTTGGTACGTGATATTGAATATTATCTCGGAGGGAAAAAAAAAATTTGGAGCATTTATTGAATGCGCTTTCGTTGAGTTTTTAAGTCTGTTCAACGTTAATTTTTTTCTTTCTTCCGACTTATATTAATGTAGAAGGTTGTCTGTGACGACCGGGACCACCAAGGATATTTCGTGAACTATATTTCAAATAATTATTGCCTATCTCGATCGTGTGGTCTGCGGGTGCAGGTTAGGCCTACCTGGCGAATGGGTCGACCGGCTACAGATACATGTGGTCTATATTGAAATTATTCGCGGGGCGACCTCGCCGAGTTTGAAATGTTATCAGTTGTGCCCAGGCAAGATTTGACATGAAAAGCATGAACTTTTCCTTCCTTGACCCAACACAGATTTTAATGGGGAAATTGAAGAAAAATTGTAATACGCTCGTATGCGCGGAGGGGATTCAATGACCTCATTACTTAGCTCGAGAGTGACGAATTAAGGTTGTGTGTGGGCACGCACACGTGAACCCGAATTCGGTTGTTTGACTTGTGAGGGTGGGTAATGTTTTTTTTTATGCCCTGTGCCAGACCGATTTTGCTCTTCCACGATTCCCCCGTCCTGATCATTTAGGTTGAAATTTAAATTCCGCCTGAATTAACATAAACTCTTCGCGCGACTCAGCAGGGGGCGGTACTAGCGTGAGTTTGTTATGGCGAAGATGGTGGTGAATGTGGCTGATCGGTATTTTGGATATTCTTGTCATTTGAACAAAGTTTGTTTCCCATTAGAGAAGTCCTCTTAGAAACTTCACCCTAACGCCACGTAAACGTAAGGAGGCGCTGGTAGTCGTTCAATGAAGGAAAATGTTGGGCTCCGCCATCTGTTGACAGTTTGTGGCGTCGGTGCAGGTTCAGAGCTTTACCGTTTACGTTTACTGTTGATCAATAATGCTGTTGCGATGGCCTATATGTACTTGTACTGTTAACTTGCCCTAGTTGTGCGTAAGAACTTAACCAACATTGAAAGTCTGAGGTTATCTTACCAAGTGCTCAATTTTAGATTTAGACTCTAGACAAGACGTTCACATAAACGCACAGTAATTGGAGAATTTGTCGGTTAGAGAAGATTGATTCTCAAAATGAGATTGACGTTGCTTTCTCTCCGGGTCAATATTTAATACATGATTTCACGAGGAAATTGAAATTAATTGACACGTAAAGCTGTTCTACACAAAGCTTGATTATACACGTAGACCGAGCTTAACGTCGTTTGGACTTGAAACAGGGTTCCCCCAGACCTGGAAACTTAAGTCCGGGAACTTGAAAATGTCTGGAAATGTCTGGAAAAGTTAGGGAACTTGGAAATGTCTGGAAAAGTTAGGGAACTTGGAAATGTCTGGAAAAGTAAGGGAACTTGGAAATATCTGGAAAAGTAAGGGAACTTGGAAATGTCTGGAAAAGTAAGGGAACTTGGAAATGTCTGGAAAAGTAAGGGAACTTGGAAATGTCTGGAAAAGTAAGGGAAATTGGAAATGTCTGGAAAAGTAAGGGAAATTGGAAATGTCTGGAAAAGTAAGGGAAATTGGAAATGTCTGAAAAAGTAAGGGAAATTGAAAATGTCTGGAAAAGTCATGAATTCTACGTGGTAATGATGTTGCTATCCGAAATTAATCCTTCTCCATGGTTAGCTCAGGGCCCATTTTCTGAGCAAAAAATTTGCAAAACTTTCCACGTTTAGCGAGTACAAATTTTTAAAATTTTCCACGTTTTCCGAGTAAAGATTTGCAAAATTTTCCACGTTTAAAATGAAATTTCTGGGGAACCTTGTGAAAGTATCGATGAGTATTTTAGTAGCCTATTTTGAGATGAACTCATTTTTTTTCTTCTAAAACCCCTATGCGTTATTTCGTTGATTGTTATTGAAAATGTCAATTTCACATCTACAATTAGAACATTAAAGTAGGGAAATAAACACTGTACGAGATAATTTGTCATTTTGTATCCCACATTGTTTTATTTACTGCGAGAGCTGGTTCCTGATTTCATCGACAAAAAGAAAATTAGGGCTGCAATTCAAAAGTACTTCTTAGATTTAGTCTGATGAACTAGAGAGATATTCATGAATCACACAAGAAATTTGATCTGGTTAGCATGTCGTCACCAAGTCAAAAAGCTGAATGCGAAGTGCGAAATTTCCATAGTGGTTATCTAACTCATCTTCGAGGTTTCATAACCCAAAAGTTCGTGTAGTACGTGAGTAAGCAAGTTTAATGGCTTCAAAACAACGCCATTATTTGTACATTTGGGTATAGCCTAAAACCAGTCCGAGGATTAAGCTAATTCATGCCCAACGCCAAATTGTGTTGAGCTTGAATCGTCATCTTGCTTAATACCTTAGAAAGTAGTCGTAGAACATTACTCCATAAATTTCGATATATGTTTTGAACAAATTAATCCATATTTATGTGCAATGCAACATGTATTTCGTTGGATTAAGTATGCTTCATTCTTAGTCTAGTCCAGTAATCGGGTGATGAGATCATTCGTTGTGCATTAACCAACCTATAATTGTTCAAGTAATTAACTGGACCGCGCACGGTTTATGACATACTTGGCATCACGCATTCCAGATGCTAGTTAAGCGGACATTATTTTTGTTTTATTATTTTTATGACATTTGCTAACATGTTTTTTTGCAAGGCTGTTATCTTAATTTAGACCATCTTGGACATTTGGCAGTAAAGGGGAACCTTTCCTGCCGAGTTAATAGAGCACTCTGTGAAAAACGCAGATTTCAATGTACTTAATTCCAAACGATTATGACTATAAAGATTTGCATACGTCTTCCCCGTAGGAGATTTGAAAATGTAACTGTCCGTATGTTGTGCGTTTCGTTCAAGTTCATCAAGTTCATCTTGCGGTTATTAAAAATCGATATCTTTCGTATACATTTGGCCTAAGGCGATTAAAAAAGTAACATATTACATATAGTATAGAAGTCTCATTTTCAACCTTGGATCTTTCTAAAAATTATGCCAACTGTTTCTAGTTGTTCATGTGTACAATGTATATTATGACTACAACATACATGTTCAGTACATATAATATTTGGTCATGTACATGTATAGGCCTACTGTATGCATCAAACGCACGCCTCTTATAGTCGGTTTTTCCCCCCGATATTACAAGTGTTTTACCTTCTGAGACACCATGTATACTGGATCGAGATTTAGTGTTTCTTTTACTTAGTTGCCATTACTTATAGTCAGTTGTGCGTGTTGGATATTTCACATCTATAGTATACTTGTCAATGAATACAGACTGCATACTGTCTCTAATTTTTTTTTCGTGACATTCTTGTGTTTTTATCACACTTGGGTTAACTGTCGTTAAACCGCTTTCTAAATTTAGGGCAGCTGGGAGCTTTTGGATCACCGTTATGTTTACTTTAAATACTAATTTATGAAATGTGCGGCATTATTTTTTAGTTCAATAACCCTCACATCCTTTAAGCCTCATTTTTATTTACTGGATGTTTTTTTTTAATATAGCCCTAGCTTTCATAGCTTATCATTTTTTTTTCTGACACGTCCATTCAAGTGTGTCCCCAATATACCAAAATATTTAGGCGTTGCATCGTGTGAGTATATATGCATGCATTATATAGACTAAATGTGCTAGGTTAAATTTTCTCAACCCTAAATTAAGTTCTTAGATAAAATTGTTGCAACGAAGTTTTGGAATGTTAAATGTGGTAAAACGTACATTTGTACAGAATTGCATTCATGTAGGATGAATTATGTATTTTCGACCAAGAAAACAATTTTATTACTAGATTAAATTCCAACTTATCTTTTCTGAAGAAAGATTTAGTATGTACTGTACATGTACACTGTAGCCTACTTATTTTAGAAGGTGAAATGTCTATTTTCGGATATATTTGTTGTTGGCGAACTTATGTTTTCTCGTGAATTTCCCAAAGTTTCGTGATTTACACGATATGCTAAATTCACTCAAATAGCTAAATATCCCAGAAACTGCTTTATTATAAACTTCAGGTTCGAATAATAATGAAAACATTATCTAGAATCGATCATAATGTACACTGTATTTTTAATGTACACGAACGTTCACTAACGCTAAGCTCACGCTTAATTATTAAGTACGAGAAATTTGCGAAGCTTACAAAACGGCATTGTTTGTGAATTTCAGCCCTACCCTCAATGGCAGAAAATAGACCATCTGTTGACATTGTTTAATTCGTTTCAAAGCTAGGTTGCAATTATGTAATGAATTGCTGAGAAAATATATTTCATAAACGCAGTTTAATTTTGGCTTTATTAGATGAATTTTCGCCCTATTTCTAAACTTGTGCCCTACTTGAGCTAATCAAACTTGCCTTCTTGGCATAATTTATAGTTTTGCGCCCATTGCGCAACATATAGGATATATTATCTTTTTTTAATTGTTTTAGTAGTATATCATTGGTACGCATTTCTTGCCTGTAGCAATTGGTGTGTGTTAAATGAAGCCTACTTTCCTTGAATTCTGCATGCTTGAACTTGATATTTAGCCACTGTTATTTAGCAGAAGCAATTACAGTTTTACCAGTTTAGTCGTTTTCGAGATATATTTTTTTATCTCGATTAATACAATAATTCTATTAAGTACTTGTACATGTATTACAGTAGGCCTGCCACTAGTAAAATTGTGTTAAGAGGTTAATTTTTTTTCTTTGAATTTTTTAATAGGTTTTGGCGTGCCTTGTGGTGATTGAGTGAAACTGACGTCACGTTGGGTGTCGAGTATGGCGGTGTCAAGAGTGCCAAGCCCTCCCCCGCCCAACGAAATTAACACGCCCGTTGCAGAAAACTGGTGCTATACTCAGGTAAACAATTCTTCATTTATCTATAAAAACATGTAGTGTGTATACTAGTTATTGACAAATATCAGTTACTATAGATTTTGAATGTGCAATAACATATTTATTCATATTTTTAAATGCTTGTACAGTAGTTACTTACTGTGACTTTCGGCCACTCGTCGCTAAATTAAACACCAATGCTGGTGAAAAGAATAGCTAACTCTCGTTTTGAAAAATACACTTGTTAATATCCATTAGATACAACTAATTATATAAGAGGGTGGGAGTAGGTTCTTGAAAGAGCTAAATACGTTATAAGACCAAATTTAGCTGGGCAGGTTGTAAAATCTGGCAACACGGCTGCGATTTAGCCCTGCCAAAATACTGTATATAGTGAGGTTCTTTTTGGCTTAAGGACTACAGTATGCTGAAGAAAAATCATACATGTATACTGTATGTGATAGTTTGAAAACAAATACTTTTAATTGAGGATTATAGAGTTTATGTTAAGACGGACATTTTTACAACATTCCGGACGGAATTTGTGTGTATAAGGCTGTTCTAATCTGGCGGAAATTCCGTTTTGTATTTAATTTATTGATATATTTCACGGCGAAAAATAGTAACCTTATGCCGATTGCCATGATGACTTCACCAACCAAAATTGAAATTCTGCAGTCATAAATATACACGTTTGTGCGGACTATTTTTTATAGCTATTAAAATGCGGAACCAAAGTGTATGTGGGCGATGAATGCTGATTTAAGCATCGATTATCTTTAGCCTAGTGTGGGATGTACAAGTTGACGTGCTTATCCTTTCCTAAGTGATGATACACTCGAATGAATCGCATTATCCTACAAATAAAGTCAACTCCATACAGCGAAATATTGTTTTCGAAACATCGTGAAATTAGTATTTTGAGAAACCCCGTAGTTCTATTTCCCGCCTGAAGCCACATAAGTTTGTCCTTTTGAGTCTTTAAAATGTCTGTCGCTTGGTGGCGTTACCTAACGGCCGTTCGATATTACGACAGTACACAAAGCGGGTTTACGATGCCGATACTGCGGAACATGGTAACACTTTCTTAATCCCGTCCCGTTCAGCCCTATTTGTCTACACGTGATTTTCGTAAGTTGCCAAATACATTCACCTTATAAGCACATCAAAATGCACCATTGATATGCACGCTCGAATTTAGTGTTAAATTCTATACAAGGAATTTTGCGTTAATTTTTTTTTTCATACTGGTATTTTTTTTTTCGGAGTTATATTTATCACATGGTTGCTGAAAATGTTGTTTAGGCTACCCTCGTATCTATACATTCACCCCTCGTTGGCAGGCAATTTAGATTTGATAGCAGATTTTTTTATTTATGTTCATTTCTTTTGAATTGATGAAGGTGACAGCTCATATCCTTTTTCTCCTCTGAACTTGAATTAGCTTCTCATGACTTTTGGGGGTATCGTATCCCCGGGTTGCTGTGGTCATTGCACCCCCTCATTGCTGTGGATGCCCCTTTATCTGAGGAGGATCAAAGCTTGAGCAGAAACCACCAATGGCGCCGTTCAGTCCACTCCTTAACACATCCCCTTTACATGCTGTCATTCACCTTCTTGTATATGCTGGAATGAAACAAAAGTTCATTACATGTACGAGCGTCTAATAAGTTCTAACGTTGGAATTCAAATGCGTGTATATAAATCTGTAGCAACATTGATTTTCTCATTTTATGTACATGTAATTAGTAAAGATATTGTCGAATGTGTTTTATGCAATTTAACGTACTATTTCTCATCCCTGGGTTTAAGCAAACATTAATTAGTGCCCAGTCAATGATGCTTTTGCTACGTATAAAATAAAGAATCTTCTCAACTCTTCATATAGGAAACTTGTAGAAGAGCCCTTGTCGAGCTTAACACTGTTTTTTCCACTTCCCCAAACATTTTAGTTAATATGTGCAAAAAAGGTTTGATGTATTCAGATACCAATCCATACAGTATATAGCTGTCATTTCCATATTTTAAAGATAAAACTGAATATCACTTATAATCATGAGATATTATTGTACACCCGGGTAAAATTAAAATATTGACTTTGAATGAATTTGGAATCTTTTGTGGTGTTTGCATTGGACTTTTCATATATCTTAGGGGGCTTGACCCCCCTACCATATGGCATTTAGTTGCTGACTGTAGGGTACTGAGTTGAAAATTGAAAAATTTATCGACTTATAATTTCCCTAACCTAGAAGTTAAATATCAAGTTTTGGTTTTAAATATGTCAAGTCGTTATAGTTTGGATACATATTGTACGCACGTTATTTTATTAGCAAATGTAAGTTGAACTATTTACAGTAGTAATCATTTTTAGAGAAAAATATCTTGGGAGTATCCTGTTGGATGAATACATGTATTTATTTTTTTTTAAAAATGGCGTATATACATTTAACCAAATTCGAACATGACAAAGTGCTTATTTTGCTATGGATGATCTATGGGATGTTGAACTTTTTTGTGCGAACATCGATAGTTAAGTGCATCGCCTGGTCAAATGTGCCTCTTAAAAAAATCCACAGAATTTCCGTTGATTTAAATTTGCATCGATTCCGATTATCCTTAAACGTTTCCTATATGTGAAGTAGACATAGTGCAAAAACGTGTAGAGCTAAGCTTATATAATTAATAAGCGATAAAAAATGGTCGCATTCGAGGTAACATCAGTTCACGCAGCCAAAAAAGCATGACATTAGCAGGAATTAAAAAAAAAAACCTTCTGTTACTGAACCGAAAAGAGTGCGATGTTAATAACCCGAAAGCAATGCCTGAACCTTTGAGGATAATGAATGGAGTTGGCAGTTGGAAAAAAAATTGACTAATATTTAAGAGGTGGTATAACTTCTTATTAAAAGTGGGCGTCGAGTGTGTGTTTTATGTACTTTTTTTTTCCTCCGTGGTATTTTTTTGTCCTTTCGTTTTCGTTTGCCAGTCCTGTTGTTGAACAATTGTTTTCCCCGACTTTGGCCAGTAGTGATGTTGTTTGTCTCTGCATTTCGTCGAGGGTCTTTCACCTTTTCCATGGTTTTCTGCAGTTGGGTTAGCACAGGAGAAGGCAGGGCAATGGCCATATCAGCATCCCAACTGATTTGATTTGATCGTTCGACGTCCTTTTTATACGCCTTTCGGGGATATAAAAAGCGGGGGGGGTTTGGTGACTTCTGTTTCTTTAACCCCATGCTTCTTATCACCTTGCTTCGACTGTGAGAGCGTCGCCAGAAAATCTCACAGGACACTCCGAGGTTATTGCATGATCATTTGCCATTAGCGCGTTTTTCCACGCCCTGCAATTCAACGAATTTCAAAGAGTGCGTTTCATGAGCATTTGCATTTTTTAGCAGCGGGCATTGATTTCTGAATACACGTTTGGGATTTCGCGACAAAAAAAACCCACTGTCTTCAAATGAGTGGCCAAGAGTGAATAACTTACTACGTGTCTATACTCTATAGGTATGGCTGTATGTGTAGGCTATCCAGGGAATTTTAATTCTTGAAAGGTTGCCATACTACCCCCTTTACGTACGTGTTTTTTGACTCTTTCGATAATTTCGAAGTCATAACGAGGCGCTGTAAAAAGGTGAAATTCGATTTCAGTCTAAGCTATGATCGTATTAACGACCATGAACCTACACCTGTACATGTTATTGTTTGTTGAAATGAATAATGCCATCATTGATAGCGGTCAAACTAACGAATTTGCAAAGCTTGTTGTTGTAAAATAATAGATTACATTGTACTGTATATAATTGCTAACTTCCATCATTTAACGTTCTCGAAAAGCTGCCATTAATACGCGGATAATTCGAATCTGTTGCACAAATAATTAGTTTCATTTAATATCCGTGAAAATTGGTTTCTAAAAAAATGAAAATTTTCAATTACATGTATTTCGAAATTGTCGATAACCTTTGCATCTTGGGTCCGTGATGACACTCGTGAACTTGTTTACGAGTGTTATAGAAGCATATGTGAATATCAAACTAAACACGGTGTTGTTTTATTGCACGAGCAAAATAATTAGTCACGGTTGAATGACACCGAGCTAAACTTAGGGTAGTGCCCTTTACATAAAAACTGGCATACCTTGATGGCCACCACCTTTTCAAACATCAGATAATGTGCATATTTGGTGGCCATACTGTTGCTGGCCTATGCACTATAGTGCCATGCCGCTAAGGTGTAGACGAAAGCACAA
>JAQGBX010000630.1:0-32656 GCA_034698745.1 Megaphyllum sjaelandicum | reverse complement strand
TTGTTCCTTTACTTTGTCTCTCTCTCTCCCTTGGACACTGGAAGGTGACGGACGTCTAATTCACCTTGTCCCCGACGAAAAAGGGAAACTTAAGATTAATTGTATGACATATATCTCTGAGCACGCAAGTCAGTGTGAGAGATGTATGCCTAGTAAGTGTTTGTATTCTTTATTTTGCTACTCGGACGAATAAAACCGCTACCGATTGTTTGTTGTTTCAACGCTGTCTGAAGGCTTAATTTCACCACCACGTGCACGAAAAAATTCATCACTCTTTAATAAATAACGATAATTAGACGAACGAACACCAACGCAAAATAAGTACGGTTATGCGTCACGACACTATTGAGGATATATCACTTTCATTACTTGTCCAGGACTGCACTTGAATTTTCATAAAATGAATGCTTAAAAAACACGATGATTAAGAATCAAACCACATTTCTTGTGTGACAAGTGAGGACCCTCACCACTATAGTACCAACGACATATTGACTTGTTAACCATTCTAAATAATGATCATTAAAAACAAACGAAACCCTAACGAAAAAAAATCACTTGACCAGAATTGCACTGGGAATTTGCATAATGTCAATTTTAAAAAACCTCCCCGACACGGAATCGATCCCAGATCTCTCGTGTGAAAGGCAAGGATACTCACCACTATACTATCGAGGACATGCCAATTTTCTAACCTTTCTGAATAATGATCATTAAAAACGAACGAACACCTACTGCAAAATATGAATCAGTGGCCCAGAGTTGCACTGTGAATTTTCATAAGATAAATTTTAAAAAACTCCCAGACGGGGAATCAAACCCCGGTCTCTCGCGCAACAGGCGAGGATACACACCACTATACTATCGAGGACATGTCTAACTCAAGTTTTCTTAATAGTGATCATTAAAAATGAACGAACCACTAATGCAAAAAAATCAGTTGCCCAGAATTGCACTGTCAATTTTCATGAGATAAATTAAAAAACTCCCCGACAGGAAATCGTACCTTGGTCTCTCGCGTGACTAACAAGGATACTCACTACTTGACTATCAAAGACAAGTCAATTTCACAACTTTTCTAAATACTGATCATTAAAAACAAACGAACCCCTAATGCAAAAACGAATCAGTTGCCCATAATTAAACTGTGAATTTTCAAGAGACAAATGTAAAAAAACTCCCTGACGGGGAATCAAACCCCAGTCTCTCGCATGACAGGCAAGGATACTCACCACTATACTATCGAAGACATGTCAGTTTCATAACTTCTCTTAATAATGATCATTAAAAATGAACGAACCCCTAATGCAAAAATAAATCAGTTGCCCAGAATTGCACTGTGAATTTTCATAGGATAAATTTTAAAAAAACTCCCCGACAGGGAATCGAACCCCGGTCTCTCGCGTGACAGGCGAGGATACTCACCACTATACTATCGAGGACATGTCTATTTCATAACTTCTCTTAATAGTGATCATTAAAAACGAACGAACACCTAATGCAAAAATGAAACAGTGGCCCAGAATTGCACTGTGAATTTTCATGAGATAAATTTTAAAAAAACCTCCCCGAAGGGGAATCGAACCCCGGTCTCTCGCGTGACAGGCAAGGATACTCACCACTATACTATCGAAGACATGTCGGTTTCATAACTTCTCTTAATAATGATCATTAAAAATGAACGAACCCCTAATGCAAAAATGAATCAGTTGCCCAGAATTGCACTGTGAATTTTCATGACATAGATTTTAAAAAAACTCCCCAACGGGGAATCGAACCCCAGTCTCTCGCGTGACAGGCGAGGATACTCACCACTATACTATCGAGGACATGTCAATTTCATAACTTCTCTTAATAGTGATCATTAAAAACGAACGAACCCCTAATGCAAAAAAAAATCAGTTGCCCAGAATTGCACTGTGAATTTTCATGACATAGATTTTAAAAAAACTCCCCGACGGGGAATCGAACCCCGGTCTCTCGCGTGACAGGCGAGGATACTCACCACTATACTATCGAGGACATTTCAATTTTCTAATCTTTCTGAATAATGATCATTAAAAACGAACGAACACCTAATGCAAAAATAAAAAAAACTTCCCCACACCTGCACTTAAAAGTTTTGTAAAAGAAATATTATTAAAAAGGAAAACTTTTGGTTTCCATCAGAAACTTCATAATTTATTTGAACTGAAGATGAAGTAATGGGAGATAATCAATCTTATAACAATCCCTAATGGCAAGAGATTATACATTCTCATTGATCTCGCAAACGAACAAAGAAATGCTATAATTATTTATTGGAGGCTTTACCCAAATGTTCTGACCAAATCTGATTTTCCAGACTTGTCAGACCCGTAAGAAAAATTTGATTTCCCGAAAAAGTTATTGGCTCGCAATTGCCAGGATTTTTGGAGCAATTCTGCCTTCGGTAGCCCTATAATATTGTTTCGAAAATTCGTGATCGGATGAAAGGGTCATTGTGGCTTCAGACATCAAGGCACACGTCAAAAAAAAATTGTCAATATCGAAAGAACCAGTGAATGCGCCTTGCCAGCACTTGTCAAGTGTGCAAATCGCTTGAAACGGCACATTAAACCGATTTCCAGAGAGAATTCACCATTAGACCGTATGACGCGTGTCCACGATTTTTAAACTTAGTTTAACTATAATTTATGAACCAAATAGTCTCATTCCGTGTGCAACGATTAAGAAACTTGGTGATTTGATATGGTAATTCTTTAAGCCACCATGAGTATTTAAAATCGACAGAAACGAACCGCAAAACTGGGACGACAATGCAATTTGTTTCAAACGGTTTTTGTGAAAAACGTCCTAAATTCCAAAATTCCAACGTGGAGTTCTGGGACGAAATGCTTTAGGCGTGCCATTTGTCACTCCCTTAAAAATAAATAAAAATAACGAGACAAAAAAAGTTTCATTTTATCACTGGCAATAATTGCAATTGTGTTAGTAACATTTCCGCTCGACTATTGTGCCAATCGTCGTCCCGTCAATCTAAAAAAAGCATTTTAGTTCAATGGCGACACTTTCAATATGGGTTCTTTCTGAGGCGCCTTCGCTCGGTTGATGTTGCCAATTTTTTTTTACATTTTTTTTGTACGATGTCTGTATTTGACACATTTGACATTGGGAGAGGCTACGTAATCCCGATATGCACTGAACAATGTTGCACAACAGCATAATGGTTGCATTTCGCACAAAACTCGTGTGATTGAAAACTTAAAAACTGAAGCGTACGACGCTAAGCTCAAAAGTAGACGCTATTCGCACAGCCAAAGAAGCACGATCACGTCAGGGAAGGAAAAAAAATCACGTTTGATACAAAAATAACAAAATCATTCGGTTCGTTCAACCGTGAAAGATTGTCGCTATTTTACAAAAAGCCCCATTTTAATAAAACGAAATGTGACAATCATTCAGCTTTAGGTAGATTCGAACTCCGAAACAGAGACGAGATTGACACACTTTCCCAGGAATTTCGCATTACTCTGGCAATTCGTGACGCCAGGCTCAACAGATGATCGAACTCAGCGGTGGAGCACAACCTCAATGACGAGAAAAAAGCACCTTAAATGGGTGCTTTTTCTCGTCATGTTTCCATCATGTTCAAACTTTTCCCTCCTTTCAAATATTCACGCCATCAAACTCAGACTTTTTTTTTCTTTTCAATGTTCGATAACTTGACCAGGATGGCAACTTTATCACAACAACAACAACAAAATGTAACATTCTCTGTAACAAATTCTGCAAAACCATTCCTGAGGAGCTTATTAGAACAAAATGTTCTGAAATTCGTGATGCCAGGCTCAATAGATGATCGAACTAAGTGGTGGAGCACAACCTCAATGACGAGAAAAGGCACCTGAAATGAGTGCACCTTGCTGCATGCATTTATGCTGCATAACAGTGCTTAACATCCTTTAGAGTATAATGCGTTTTTTATCGCATATTATAATTGCTGTTGCTTTTGCTGACGCAGCATAATTCGAGTTTCTCATTCGTGTCCAAAATGGAGCAGTTCACCGGTTAGGATAAAATAAAAGTGAATTTGCAAAGTTTTTGGGGGTAAAAACCGAGCTAGCTAAACCAGGTTTCCATTTTTTCTACGCGCTATAGATTGATTCGCAAATGAGCAAAAATGATAGAAAAACAGATAAAAATTAAAATGGTTGAGTTACCAGTTTATGAATCAGCCAATTAAGATGCTTGCAATATTTCAGCGTCATCTAATGTGATTTTGCGCATGGGGATCATCTGGTGGTTTCTTTCAAAAGCAGTTCTTCAAAATACGTCATAAATGGCGCGTCCATGCACGTTTAACCCTAATAGGTCTGGACTGGGGTGGTGACATGAATTTATGAAAATAAAGCAAAAGCACAGTATAGCAAATGGTGCATATAAGATATAGAGCGTATACTGTGATTTATGTTTTCGATCCTTTATGCAATCGTTGAAACACTACAATGGCCTTAAAATAGCATTAAAATCGCCATTTTGGGGGGAATTTTGTTTCCATTTTGTTAGGCAAAATATCAAAATGATCAATTAAAGCGCACCTAGATTTTATCACAACTTTAAACCCTCTCATACGGTTACGTGTATTTAATTCAGTATTGCCCTCTACATCTAAAAAACATGACAATAATGATGCACAAGTTCTAATTTCTCCTGGAAATCAGTTCGGAAAAGTTACCATTTCATCATTTTGAGTTTGAAATTGATTTTTAAGCAATTGGAACACCAGAGACTTAAAATTTAAAGTGATGATTCGATAAAATTGACTCGTCAACAGTCATGCAGACACCAATAAAATACCAGGTTGTCCGAATTTACGTAACTTTTTTGAAATATTCAAGATTGTTTTAGTTGATTCTTCCCAACACCGATGATCCATGGAACGTTGTATTAAATTTAAATGATTTAGAACTTTACTTTTTAAAGATGTGGGAAATTTCCCATGCGACGTTGAATTGCACGCCACTACATAACAAAACATTTCATCGAATGAAATTTGTTCCGAAGCAGAAGTATGCCGTAGTGCAATGTTTAGTAAATGCCATGCACCTGTCATTAACAATATTCCATCAAATCTGTTCAGGTGATAAGAGGGGGAAAAAACATAAAGCAAATCACACCATCTTATATTCGCAAAGTCACTTTTAAGATATTTACAAAATCCATTTATTTCTATTCTATTAAGCAATATCCCCAAAAGGGCCATGCGGAAGCCCATAATTCGTAAAGCACTCCAGTACCACATGCATGTGCTTTGGAACGCTCCAATCTCATGGGTGCAAGCTATTGGCTGGCCATTTCGCACCTGCTCATGGTTCGCAATATTGGTTCTGACAGCAAGAAACTTAGTTTATACAAAATATTGCTATAGCTCTATAGTGAGTGGTAATCAGACCGAAAACTTGGCGGATAGCCTATTAGGGAAATTGTTGGCAATTTAGTTCGACGCTAGTCTAAGTATTAGGTAGCAGAACTAGTCGACGATGAGCCATCTGTTGGCAATATGACATTAATTTTTATGCACCAGCACGTTGAAAGGCCAAAAATAGATGTTAAGTAGCAGGATATTTGTTTAATCACGACTGTGATGAAGCTTGATGTGACAGACATTTCTTTCTGATTATATTCCTACTGCTATTATTTTTTATAACTGTGTAAACTGCCAGCAAACGCTGGCAATTAAAATAAACAACTCAAAAAATATTTCAAAATTAATTCCTTTGTCGTCCATTTAACAAACCAACTATTTCTTTCATTAGATGAACAAGATTTTGATGAACAAGACAGTGAAATATTTAGGATCGAATGCATCGACAGCAGGAGGAATGATGAACAAGACCGAGGCAATTCCGGAAATTTGTGTTGTTATCCATTAGAATATTCAACCAGTTTTGATACAAATGAACGTCGCTAGATGGCGAGAGGAAATTAGCACTGCAAATGTATTCCAGCTCGAAAAATAAATGCACATTCTTCAATTTGTGTCTCTTAAGCCGGCGATACCCGGGGAAAGTTGTATCTGGAAACATGGCCATTTTAGGATTGTCCGAAAAGTCAAGCGCATATTTCTGAGCATTTTACTAACCATGGCTTTTCAAAATGTAAATTTCAAACTGGAGGTAATCAGACTTCATTTATATATTTATAATCGACATATTAAAACATTTCATTTCTCGTAATTCATTCTAAAAAACAACTTTTTTGAACATGCCATATTTCCAGATATAACTTTCCTCGTGTATGGCTGCAGCTTTAGATCGGTTTAAAACTGCCCATATGTTCTTCAGTATTATCCTATTCAAGGAATGTACTCTCTTCAGCAAGGGTTCCAACTTAACTTGCCCAAGACAAACATCGCACCCATGGCTCTTCAAAAATAACTCAACAACCTTTTTTTTCACATTGAACTTAACAAGTTTGAATTCATTCGCAATACTGTACATGATAAAACAAAGCGATAATAAACTATAATGTTGACCTCAGCTATGTCATTTTCACTGAATAAAAAACACATTTCGCTCGACTTGATACCGTCTCTAAAACAGGAAATTGACAATTTTTGAGTTGTGTCACATTTGAAGCTGAGGGTGCGATATGTAATAATCCGAATGACGTTGCTTTTCTGGCAACGTTCACCCCTTGGTCCATGTCCCCGCAGACACTTCACATGAATATCCATGGCGTCTATATACAGCGAACAGGATATCGAAATGAAATAGGATCATTTTTCATCCGAATTCGACGACATTTTCGGGCCCGACGAATAAGGGCAATGTTCAACCAGTCGATACGCAATCAGTGCTGTATCGAGTGCGCAGAGATGCGCGAATTTTACCTAAAATAAAAAAAAGGAACAAGTTGGATGGCTCTATATTAGGGTGCGAGTGACAGTACGACTGATTTTGATAGCGTTCCCTAAGCGAGGATATTGTTGTTGCACCTCGAAACTGTCATCCTGATGGTGATGGATTGCTGCTAGTTTGTCCGATACAATAGAGAGGAAAAACAAAAGAAAGCGCCGTAGTGGTTAACGAGCTCTTTTCCCCCCGAAAGAAATAACAACAACAGCGCCATCTCCATCACTCCCACTCCCTCCTTCAACAAGATCTTCCCGACACAACAGGAACTTGGAGGAATACATAAAAAAACTTCTAAAAAAAGCTACGTTTAAATTTACATGGTGCGGAAAACAAATCCTCTATACCAGAATGAAATATGTCCATCGTTTAATAGTCGTTTTGTTTATTTGCATCGGATTTACAAGCAGACCGTCCTTCGATATCATTCATCGAAACCGAATAATTTAAACATCGATGACAGCACTCGATGAATACGTCCAGGGATCACGAGGGCATCAAGGACAACGTAAGGGAACGATAAAAAACAAACATCTTATTGAAACCATATCTCTAAGATTTAACCGATTCATAAACGTTTCAGCGCACGAATGGCAACGATAAAATCGAGGTTACAAAAACAATGACGCGATGTTAGTTTTTGAAACTATTTTTTCGAACGCTTTCACATCTTCAGCATTCCGCAGAAATAATACATCAAGAAAACTGCCACAATAATTTAAATATAGAATCCATTTTCTGTTGGCTCAAAAGCCGTCCAAGTTGAAAAGTATGTTTCCTTTAGGGAAAAAAACTATAGAAACAATAACGAATTCGAAATACTGTATACATATGACAATGATTAATAGTCCCTTTGCGCTAACATTTTTAAAGGGGGTTTAAACTTAAGTTGATTCAGTCACGTACTAATTGGATAACCTGGTTGTCATTCGTTGACGCAACTGATCAGAGGAATAATAATAAGCTCTATGTAAATTCAGAAATAATTGGAAAAAAAATGTAAGTATTGTTTGAATTGTTTAGTTTTTTTTATTTTTTTACAGAAAAATCGGTTTTGAATATTTGCCAGTTAGCATCCCTTGACTCTGTCGTCTAAAATCGGAAACTGACAATTTTTGAGTTGCGTCACTTTTAAGGCAGGGGTACGATACCTGTACAATGTACGGTATAACCTGGAAAAGTGACCACCTTTGAATGGTGACTACCTGCTTATGTTGACCACTTTTTAATGTTTTCTTTTTTCAGATGTACATTTCCTGCATAAACATTCTCTGTATAGTGACCAGTGACCACCTGTCTATTGTGTACAATGATCAGTGTGTGTTGTCTTTTTTTGAAATTTTTACATTGCCAATGTACCTAACAATGTGACCAGATAACAGATGAGTCCCATTACATCTTTCTTTAACCCATGGATGGACATGATGATTCTGTGCTTTTTTGGTTTTGTAGTTTTTTACTACATTTATTACAGGCTACAGTGTACATGTTTATTATTTTAATGTAATTCACGCATTCTTTGTATAGTGACCACCTGTGCACAGTGACCAACATAACACTTTTTTTTGGTGGTCACTCTAAACAGGTTTCACCGTATCGAAAAGTATTCAACGCTCCTGTAGTACATCAAACATGCACTTGCAACTGCTGATCACAAAATCCAAAATTATAAGAATAATGAAAATTACAATATTTTCTTTCTTAGCAGTCCGTTGTCATTAATAATGTAGTGCAATGACATGTACTTGCCCCATTTTTACCTGCGAGGTGCGCTGTGTATCTTTTGTAAAAATTTTTGTATGTACACTGTATTTACCAATAACATAGTTTGGGAATAATTATGCACGAAATCCAATTGTTTTGAAAGACTTCGCATTTTTACTTTAAAATTACAATGCAGGAATATTTGATTATAAAGTTGAACCTTTAAGCAGGACTTCGTGTAATAAGCGGAATTCTCGTGAAATTAATGGTTAAAAGACGTGATCAGAAACGAAATATATTTGAAGTAGAAAAAGTTGCAAAGGTTATCCACTTCCTCGTAAAAAACTAACTCGTTCGTTTCGAATGCCGCACACACAAATCTTTCTTCATGAAAAACCCCAAAAAATGAATTTTCAGTTCCTTAATTCCTCGCTGACATTTCATGTCCAAAATGTCACTTATATAGAAAAAAAAAACAATCCCAAAATGCAACGAATTTGTAATTGAAATTTCTGAACGAGCAACACAAAGAGACCCACTTGTGTAATAGGTTAACCCAAGAAAAGTTCTTATTATAAATGACATAGTGGGAGTCGTTATACTGGTAGTTGCACTGGAGGGCGTATGCCTGTCTTCAAATTACACGATTCCACATTTTAATAATAATAAAAAAGACTAAACTACAAATGTCAAACGAAACGTATTTAATAGCTACCTAAATTTTTCGGTATCTTTAATGTTTCAGGATGCATCATATAGGCCCGGCTTTTATCGAACAAAAAAAAATCCCGGTTTCACATTTCCGACTCGTTTTAGGGGAAGAAATATTTCGAAAATAGGATATTAAAATGAAACATACAGCAAATCGGTTGCCGAGCTATATTAAAAAACTAAATATCCATTTTCGTCGAAAAAGCATTAAGAATGTATCGTAATTTCAGGAATTTCTAATACTTTTATAAGCCTTAGGTCAAATTGGTAGGATGAATAAAAAGGATTTACCAAGCCCAATGTAAAAATTCCAAACTTAAGAGAATTAAATGGCCTGTAAAGTAAATCGGATGCTTAGAAAATAGTAAAGAAAGCGTTATAATAGAAGTGCTCATACAGAAGCTTTACTAATCGTACCTTAGCAGTCGCTAATTCAAGTCAGGTGTGGAAAATTGACACGTTAATTAGTTTAAAACAACATCACTTAAGAATATCGCTGTTTTTAAACCTTCGATTAGTAGTAATAATGACATGGAGCAAAGCATACTGTTTGAATTTCATATCAGCAAAATGGTTTTTTTTAAATAATCGTATGAATGTACCTATTTATATTATTTATAAAACAATGTTTTTTTAAATTTAAAATCGATTTCAGGACAAAACAACGTTTTGTTATTTATTGCCGTTACTTAAAAAAAACCTGTACAGTTTCCTAAGAGATATTTGTTATTTACAGTGTATATCGGTCCATGTTACTTTACAAATTTCACTTCTGTAAAGGTTGCAATTTCATAAAACATGTACAGTATTACTGTAGTAACCTTACAAATGCAAAAGTTACAAAAAATCACGCACTTAATGTGCAAATAACATCCGCTGATTAAAATACTTATTTATCGATTATTCGCGTACATGCAGTAAATGTTCTGCATGCATACACTTATAAATGACACATTTTATTTAAAACGAATTTATTCCAATAAAAAGTTAAGTTCTGGTTTGGACACTGAAATTTGAACACCAACTTACTTAAGATCCTGTAAATGGTTACTACAGTTACAGTATAGTAACTATAGACTGACATAGATAAAGTTGTACCAAATTATACAAGGAATTCAGAATGGGGATAAAAACAACTTAAATGCTTTCTTAATTAAAATAACTTAAACTATGAGTATAAAATAAGTTCATATTTGGACATAGACTTACTCCCACTGAAATTGCTTTCTTCATTCCGTTTCCGATTTGCTGACACACATTTTCATGTAGTGATTAATTGCAAGACAGAAAAGCAGCCAAAACACTTACCTAAAAATGAAGAAAAAAAAAACACGTTAAGAGAATTTACAAAGTTGACGTATTAGATACAGCCTAAATAATAACGGAATAGATTTTAACTTAAAATCACAAAAAACTGACTTTTGGTTTAATTGAAATTATTTCGTGAATGCAGTTTATGTAAAGCATTAAAAGCCATGTTATTAATCAAGTAGTTGATGTTTGTAACAGTTACATGGTACAACAGTTAAAGTAAATTAACGATTAAACTTGGTTTTAATTTAAAAATCTTCTATACAATGAAGTTGAGGCATGAAGAACTACAAAGGAAACAACAACCAGGTATCCGCGAATCTGCGATAACAATATGTAAATTATTCAGTAAAACTATTAGCGTCGCAAAGTCAACGATAGATATCAGTGGTACTCAGTCAGTCTTGAGTCAGAAGCTTTATGAATGGCACTGTTGGCAGTATGAAATGATGTGTACAAAAAATAATGCATTAATTGGTTTAAAAATAAGCGGAACCCTTGAGTGATATTTTTAAACCAATTAGCGTGTCGATTCACGTGACTTCACGACAGCCAACATTGCCATTCGTAAAGCATCTGTCTGAGTACCCCTGCTGTAGATTCTAGGTTTAACAACCTCGATTTCATAGAAATGCCAATTAAATGCAATATCTATTTAAAGCTCGTTCAATCGATATCTGATTAAACATACATGAACTGTAGTTATGATGCAACCTGTCAATGAGCGAATTTTTTGATATACTTTAGCAGTATCGCTAACAAAGGATTGACTTTACGAGATGTTTGCACTTTGCAGATCAGCATAATGTCGTCGTGCAAGCGATGGGGGATTACTGTTAGCGGCATGAGGCCAAAAAGGAAGGAGGGGACAAGGTCAGAGGGCAACGAGGGTTTTCCAAGTCCTTTAGGAATGCGGAGGAGAATATTTGTCATTAGTGAGCGCTGGGCATTAAAACAAAGAGGTCCTGCTCTTCCCAGGAATAACTGCGCGAAGTTAGGACACGAGTACGAGCACATACTGATGCATTTTAATTAGGCTGGCCAGATTAGTTGGCTGTTGTCGTTTGGAGGCGCACTGTCCACGGCTGGACATTTTCACGTTAATTTTTCTGGCCATTCCTGCAGCCACATCCTTCTGGTTTCCATCAACATTTACACTAGATTTTTCATCGTGACCGCATTAATTCCTGATGTGCCGAATCCCAGAATATGCGGATCTCAGCGGGGATTCCCCTCCATACATTGGCCACCAGGAGAATTAATAGCTGCGGCGTTCGCAGGGAGGTTCTAAGTAACATCGTTTCAATAATGGGTTGAACAGATGGGGCACACCCCTAACAGAAACCCCTCCACGGACATCCATGTGCGGCTAAATGTTACTCGAGATTGGCAATTGCCAGAAAGCAGAAAAATTCCCCGACCAGCCTTTCCAGAATTGTCGTGTTGACGACATTTCAGAGCGAATTTTTGGTTGACCAGTTCGTTGCCAACGCCGAAAAAGTAATGGCGATTGCAGAAATGACCGAACAGGTTGTCACGTTTAATTAGGGATGTTTTTGGGTTAATTACGTGTATCAAATAGCGAGCAATTAGCGGACGATATGGATTCTATATATGAGGTCGCTAATGCTTCCTAAATCTGGAAATCTCATTGACATTCGTGGATCGTATAGAATTTAGGAATAGGGCATTGTTCCAAATTATCAGCCATGCCTCTGATCCCCGCCGCATTGTATCAAATCGGTCAAATTTAACGGGTGTCTTATTTCAAGTACAAATATGACAGATGGAAAATAGTTGAATTGCCATGTTCAATTAAATCCAGATTAACCTACAAAGTAGTGACGAGTCAAGAAAGGCATTTTTTTCCCCACGGATACATTACCTGCAGGTTAGCAATATACAGGGTGAAGCACGGAAAGTGAGATTTGTAAATAAAATGAAAACAAGGCGTAAGAAAATGTAACATGTACATGTAAACGTAATAACCTTCTTTAAGATGAAGTTAAATCCCTGAACCAAAAAAATTGTTTAAACAAATTTCAAATTTTTATTATTTTTTGCGAAGGATAGCCTACAAATCTGTACGATAAACCAGTGGTTGCCATTGAAACACATCCCCTTGACCTTAAAATGACCTGGGCGTCATCAATTTACTGTATATTAAAATAAATACTGGTGTTTACAATTCCCCTTCAGACCAAACACATTTTGTTAGAATCACGTTCCGATGAAATGTATTGTTTTCATTTTTATTTACAAATGTCCTTTTCTGTGCCTCACCCTGTATACAGAATGTCATGATCAGGACATGGACGATCACAGAAAGATGTCTGTAGTTGTGAAAAATAACCGTAAAGATGATTGTATGTATAGTATCTGGAAATAGTCTGCATGCAAAATGGTGTCAGGGCCCTGACCCTGGTATGTCTCACAGGGTTGCGTTTCGTAACAAATTTATACTCGGAAAACGTGGGCAAATTTGTACTCGGAAAACGGTCACTGAGCTAACCATGTAGAAGCAATAATTTTGGATCGCATTTCCAGACATTTTCAAGTTCCCTGACTTTTCCAGGTCTGGGGGTACCCTGTCTTGGAGTGGAGAAAGGTAATTCTTTTCGGATCGTCAAGCTGACAGTATCGCCACCTAGTCCGGACCCCAGTTGCCTTCTTGCCCATTCGGTAGACCCAGGTTCGATTCCGGGTCGGCTATCCTCGATTGTGGTTTTTAATGGTTTCCCACAATTCCTCCAGGCGAATGCTGAGATAGTTCCTATATTAAATCGGCCATGACCGTCTTCCCATATCATCCTCGTCTTAAAGTCCCGGTATTCCGGTAATTACGGGAAAATTAACTAAAAATTAACTAAAAAAACTTAAATTGTATAATGATCCCCTCTGCCAAATTGTACTGTGTACATTGTACTGACTGCAGGGTAAATAATTGAATTGAATTGCCCGTATTGGGCTCCCTAGTTAAACTGTACCGCGATTTGGCGATGGGTCAGTGAATAAATAGGTTTGTGCTTCAACCCCTGGACTCTCCGATCTGTACTTCTTTAGAATGGTAACCTTATGACACCTAATTTAACCAGGTGAAAGATATTTAACATTACGTTTAAGGTATAATGTGCTCCCATAATCGTTCTTCGCTTCGTTGGATTTAATTTGGTAGAGGAGAGTAATTTTATGGACAAATTCACATCTAAACTTAATTAAAGCGAATTTGTTCTAATTAAACCAAGCAAGATAACCTGTTGCCATAGTGACAGCTAATACAGCCACAATATTAATTCCAGAGGTCACGTGGAGACACTGTAAACAATGAAATCAACTTACGCATGCGGCCAGTTGAGATCGTTTGGAAAGTTTGAGTATGTCATTAATAAAAGACATGGTCGGAAAACTTCAATCCAATGAAAGTGTCTTGGAGAGTATGGTCTGAATTTAACCTAAAGTCGAATAATAGGATGCTTGCATAAAACCAACTTGTAACCTAACACTTCTGCTTATTCCGAGCATTTACATCGATCGATTTTTATTAATGTCAGCAATTGTGAATATCAAAACCACGTACAATAACTTTTCCTTCTCAGTTTTACACATTATGAATATTAAAAAGTTCACTTTGCAAGTAATAACATCTTGCCGGAATCAATAGTATTATAGTTCGTCTATATATATACTGAGTCAAAAAACCTCAAAGCTGTTTATAGTCCAACATTTTTTTAACATTAATATTCCCATTATTTCTAAAATGTATACAAATTCAAGCATAGTATACGCAATTGTGTTGACTGTAAAAAGCTTTATAACATTACATGAAATGGATTTTTCCAGCCAACAACAACAGCAAGTTTTTTTTCGTAAGTGGTGTATTTAACCTTTCAAAGTACGCTAGAAAAAACCTATACCCAAGACAATTGGCGAAAACATTGCGGTCCAAAATAGGATAGTAAGTAGCTGAGTTGGGGTTGCAAGTTGCTTCTGCAAACCCGTTGACAACTGGAATGCCCCTATATCAGAATTAATTGATGTAAATCTTCCCTTAAATACCCATGCCTGGAACTATACACGTAATAAGTACAAGCGTCTTAGCCGAGCAACACGTAAAAAGAATGAAACGAACTTTTTGTTAAAAATCTCAAAATTTATACTCGTGCTTTTTTGTGTTTAATGGAGGACAGAGGGCACACAAATACCTTATGGGGCATCCAACCGGTTTCTGTCCCCTAGAACTCAATTTGAAACCGTAGGAAAAAACCCGGAGAATCCTAAAAGAGTTGGAGCGTAATTTATATGGAGAATAAATCGGCATCACAATAGTACATTAAGTAGTAGGGCATTAGCCTTTGTCCACAAACCCTAGGCTCCCATGGGGCAGTGGACAGTTTACTGTCGCATATAAAGAGAACAACCGTACTGACCAATCTTGTAAACAAAATTTAAGAAAAATCAATCTGGATTCTCAAGATGCTGGACTATCTTTCTTAACTCCAGCCAGTACGCCGTATCCATTAGCGGCGCAATTCCCACTTCCGTGGGAAGTGAATCTTAAAAAAAGGGGAAAAAAACTCCAGACAGTCATATATTCTAGTCATTTTTTATTCTTTCTCGAGAGAGTTAAAACTTCGATTTTAATGTATTGATGTAAAAAAAAGGTATAGCTAACTCAAGATTGGTTTGAAGATCCTTTAGGTGAGGACTTTTACTGTCAACTTCATTACTGTAACTTCAACTGTCACATTGTAAATTGCTTTTCCAAGAAAACTACATTAAACGGAATTTTATTTCTGTGTTCTTTTGGTAGTTTGTATAACTTTAAAGAGTTAGGAAAAAATGAACAATACCTATACGCAGAAGCAGGAAAAAAAAAACATACGCTGACATTGTTTCTCGAAATTACTAGTTTATGGATGGACTGTTTTACTACGATGAAGAATGTATGAGTCTCACAGTGATTCGGTAAGTCTCTTTATACGTCCCCGAAAGACGGCCCTAACTTGTCCCTACCTCTTCTAAAAAACAAAGTTGAGTATTGTTAAATGTCATTTATTAAAACAAAAAACGTTTTGTCAAAACCCTAGCTTTGACCACAGCGACGATGGACAATCTTCCCGACCCTAGTTCTTTGTTTTGATTCGATCTGACCATTCATTATCCAACCAACACTTGGGATGGGAAAGGCGCTGGGTTGAATGGCCTTATGCAGATTTCGTCATTGTGACGGCATCACGTGACTTTTCATTCATTCCGTTGGCAAAAAATTACCCGGCAGTACGTTCTTTTAGTCGACGATTCGATGAAAAGACCACGTGATACCTGGTTTTACGTAACTACGTCAGGTCCATATTTGGCTTATGCGTACGACGTTTATGCATATCGCCCTCACGAAGTCCTATTTGAATGCATTAGCATAAGATGAGGGCGGACACTAATCAAGTGCCCCACTCAACTTCTGCTGACCTTTTCCGTTTTGAGTTCAACGCACAAAATACTGCATTTGAGGTGCTCTAAATATCCAGGTGAGGGGGAGGAGGATTCGGAGATTTCTGTGAAGGCTCCGATATTGCGAGGGAGGTAACTCGCATCAACTGCTTAAAAAAGACTTTAAAAGAAATCTTCCGACTAATTGAAGATAATGAGATAATGGTAGCCCGAGAGCAGAATTATTATTTTAAAATGTGTTTTTAATGAGGCATTTTTAGGGAGCGCAAAGTCGGGGGTGGTGCATGGTCTCTCTTTTTCACGGACACGCATTGCTGGGCGCTATATGCATGCCCTGGGATTCAGAAATGTGGACTTGTTAGTCCGATTGAACGCATATATCATTACCAATTTTGCTCTTACTATTATTATTCCTCGTATTTTCCTGGGAGCCATATTCCTCCTTTCGTAAGCTGCATCACGTTTTCCCAATTGTCTATTCAAGCCAGTGGCATTTTGCACCGATTTAGGTGGACAACCTCTGAATTATCCAGCAGGGTCGAACAGTATTCTACGGGGTTAAATGGGTTCCTAATTCCGAAACGAGGCTCGCTAATAAACAAACCGAAAAATTAGTTGATTGACCCCGTATTCGGTTGGCACAAGGGACCCGCAAAAATATGTTTCGACTACGTTGCAAAAACCAGGAAATAACGAACAAACGCGCGGTAATCATTAAGAAGTGCTTCTACAATTGTACTTGTACAGTATACAAGTATTGCTCAGCTTGAAATCGTGATCCATTGCAAGAAGAACATAATCTTAATGACGCCACTTCAAATTTGGATTATTCCCAGTGAACTATTGTGAGCCATGTATTCTTAAAGTTTACCTCAAGATCGTTATTGTTAAACTAGCAAGTATTCATAATTATAATTATCATTATCATTAAACTAAAAAAAAAACGCAAACTAAAATAATCTTAACTTTTCTGTCAAGTTCAATTTGCGCAATCTGTGCCCCATCCTGTATACAGATCAATTTCAGGACATGAGATAATGCATGAAAAACCCCATACGATTCAAATTCTATATTTCGAATGGTAATATGGAAATTGTACTTTTACGCAATCGATCGGACCATTAAACTCAGCTTAGTGACATATGCAATACAGCAATTTCTGAATAGCGTAAAACCCTGCAATTTACGCGCAATATAGCAATAAAAAGCTTTCTGGAATCAGACCCTATAATTCCCGAGCTATAATTTGCCATTTTGTGAATAAAATACACCGTTTGCAGACATCTTGTTTCCCGATTTGGGGTGAAAACCCTATAATTTTAAATAATTAAACATAACGCGATTTTATCTGAAGTAAAAATCTCGAGGCGTGAATATGACGCTGTTAATTGATATGTATGTGGCATACGTGTTTAATGATGAAACAACAGCTGGACATTTTAGTCTAATCCAATAAATATAGAAAAAAATCACAGAACAGGCAGGCTAGCAAGTTGCAGCCAAAACGCACATCTGTCTCGCGCTTTTTTATTTTCACTGTTTTATTTATATCGTTTATTTCTACGCTTTTTAGGGAAGGAGATAAACCCCTATACGAAACGCAGAACATGTACCTCATATTTCCATTTATAGCGATTATTCACGTTTCATCCAAGACTCAAAGACGAGTAACAGGTCCCAAATATGCCAGCAGGTGGATGAACAACGCAAACTGGCACGTGCTCAACTGACAAAACCATGACTAAAGGGTCTATTTTGAAAATTTGTCATGCTGCTTTTTTTAAAATCTTAAAAATAAAACATAATAGTTGATGTGATATGCATAGAAAATTGTATGCTATGATATTTAATAACTTCAAAAAATGTGTCACGCTGCTTTTTAAAATGTAAAAATAAAACATAGTAGTTCATATAATCCGCATAGAAAATTGTACGTTATGATATTTAGTAAGTAGATATACTGAACCTGTGATATACTCGTGGTTAATTTTGAATCGAAATGGCAACAGAAATCACAACTAATTTTCAGGGGACTACTTCAAGATCAAATACTGGCGATCTTTTAGCAAATCAGAAGTCATTGCAGGCATCAATCGTCGTGCAACGCATATCAATGCTGAAAAATTGAAGCTTTAGCGACAGTGATGGTGATGTTTAAAATAACTCAGTATACCGTCAGAAATGTTTAATATCATTGCAGTTTATTCGAAATCTATCCGAAACTTATTTTTAGTTCCACCTACTTCGATCCTTCGACATTTTAGTATATTTTATATTTTTTATCCTATTTTCTATGAAATATTTTTTGTACGAACTGCAGGTGTATTACGGACATATTTCGATGGATTAGCGCATCGGATTTCTCAGAATCCTACAGCGCTTGCAAGTCATTTGGGGTTATTTTACTATTTGTAAGATGCATTATCTTTTTCATTCTCGCTGCATCTTCTCTTAAATCGTGTTATTTTTAGCAATATATGGAAATTTCTCCACTTTAATTAAGTATTGCGTTTCCTTCATGGAGATGAAAAATGAATCAAAATGCAAGATCATTATTTCATATCATTCATGGAATCAGCATAATATTATACTGTATATCAGCATCTATACATTAAAAACGTATTAAAACTTTTTTAAGTATGTAATTAGCATATTTTTTACATAAAAATAAGACGATTAGTGGGTCTTCTAAATATTAATAATATTCAGAAAATTCCATCATGCAAAACAAATTCTTTATTCATGCCATTCAATCAGTTTTTCAGGACTATCGACGTAGTGTAATCATTTGCATGCAAAATTCATAAAGAAATAACTTAGATTATAATCTTTCATCCAACTTTCAATTTCGTTTTAAATTTAACTGCATTGAGAAAAAAAAGAAATGAAAACATTAATTCCCTATGAGAATCGAACCACGACTTCTCATGTCTCATATGAATGTCTTTACGATGCCATGCAAGTTTAACTTTTAACATCGTAAGCTAACACGCTTGTACGCGATGGGCCACTGATTTCCAGAACTTCACTCAGCTTATTTTCATATTTTAGTGATTAGTAGTGGTTATCATGTGCCCATCGAATTTTATAAGACGACTTTTAAATTTGTAACTTCTATATGCCGTGGTTTTTGTGGTTGACGCCTTCGTTCCACTTTTAACACCGATTTTTTTTTTTTCCAAAAAGGGTAATTTCCCATTTTTATACAAAACCAGCCTTTTTTTGCGTGGCTCGTTACGGGCTTCTAGAAGGCAAGTTGGCAAAGTGCAAACTCATTAGCCAGTGGGAACATTGGTGCACCGTGTGGCGTCTTTAACAGTTTGTACCCGAAATGCAAATGTTGAACTCTACACGCTCATAATTGAAAGACAATATTTTGGAAATATACGAAAAAAACATGTTCGCTACTCGAGCTCATCAAGTACTCGAAGTCATAGGCAGTAGGGGGGAAACTGAGCTAGGTGTTGATCGGACGTTGTTAAATTCTGCTTGTACAGCGTCGAGGGTGCCATTGGAGGGTTGCTCGCAAAGGTCGAATGTCAACTTTGTGGCTGTTCGTAATTTCAGCCAGCCAGGAATGTCCGTTGGCATGCTCATTAATTATCGTGGTTGCCGTGATTTATCACCAGGGTTATTCTCTGCATTTCCAATTGGAAAAGACCTCGACATTTCCATATCCTCGTATTCAAATGAGCCACTAGCCCCATATATTACCTCGGAGATACATCATGTCGGATCACGAGCACCCTGTAGAAAAACGCCATAGTCCCTTGATTTATAAACTAGACGTATATATTAAGCCCAACAAGAGGAATTATACAACGTGAGCGTGTATTACCTCACTAACTTAGGAGGCAACACAGTCGAAATGTTTGTTTAGAGAAGTCTGTGATAAATCATTCGTAATGCGCGCATTCAGCGTTAATTCCCAACTCGTCCTACCTAATGTGAATTCCAGCCCAAACCGAGTCGACAAATCAAAGCCATAAATAAAACCGGTTAAATGTTCAACTTGCGAAATGCAAATTTTAACAAATGATAGGCAAAGAGATGGATGTCCATCCCGAGTAAACATTTAATACCGAAAGAACTAGGACATAGTTCTGAATAATTGGATGGATAATCTAGATCTTCGTTCAAACAAAAATACTTTTTTCTGTTACAATTATCCATGACAAAAAAATCTATAACCACTCATGAAAGATTTTGTTGAATTTTATCTCTGAATAAAGAGCTGTCTAACGAAAGGTAAACACTTTGCACAAAATGCTAATAGAACTTTGCGAATGGCCCTTAATTGTGACTGTCGTAAAGTCACGTGTGAAAAATCAATACGATAATTGGTTTAAATAATGCACTCAAAGTTATCGCTAAATTTAAATTAATTCATTGATTCCTTTTGCAAGTGTGGCTTCATCACTACCAAATAACTGCCATTCGTAACTATAGACAAAGTATCTTATTACATCTTGTGAATAATTATACAAAACTGCAATTCTTCGGTCTCAGAGCAATCGCGCAATTCGATTGATTTCGTGGACATCTTCATTTCAGATATACATGTACTTTGTTTTGCAGTGTAACCACATTAAGATATTTTCATCTTTGAATTGTGTTTTGCTATACCAAGTATACACTGCATATACCCTTACATGAACCTTATTTCCTCGTTTTAATAAATATCTAGCTTCAACTTGAAAATCGACACATCGTCAGTTTTGCTTATTCTTACTGGAAACAGATTGCCAATCATAAGTAGCGACAGATGTTGGTGACATTTTCATGCCACTTACAAATGATTGGCCAGGACAGCATGAACGACAATCCCCTACAGTATATTTAATACAGTCCGTGCAAAATATGGATTTCTTAAAAAAAAGGATGCATCAAATAACCTAAAAGAATACTACTGTATTACTGTATATCTACTCCACGAGTGATAATTTACATCATATTCTTCCACATTAAATAGGATCTTCATATTCCATCCCCGATGGCAACACATGCATTAATTTATTGTTGCCATTTTAGTTAGCTATTTCCACTTTAAATCCAATTTTGCTCCTCGGGCTAATTCTATATATAGAAAAGTCACTTTTTAATGGAACATATGCAAACGCGGGAATGTTTAAAATATAACTTAAAGATGTAGATATACAGAAGGCCCTACTTTGATCTACATAAAAAAGAGAAAAAAATGACAGAAAATGGAGTTTCACGATAGAGATAAATTAAACTTCATTTAAAATAAATCGTTTGCCAGAATAGGTGTCAATTAAGCCGCGTTGTTCTTTTTTAGTTTTTAAAGTGTGTAGCATAAGCCATCAATTTACACATTATTTGACGGTTTAATGATAAATGGATTCTTACTGTGATGGCTTGATTAGCTTAAAATTGCACGTATAATTGAGTTGAACTACTTTCATCGGAAATTACTACACCCTAGGTTGACCTCCGAATACTATGACAATTACACAACTTGACAGTCAGCGTCCAATAATATGAAAAAATGTAGTTGAAATTAAGCATCGCTATACGCCTGAAATTCTTATCTGACTGCAGTAATCACATTCTCAAGTTATATAAATTTGTATTTATAGAAAACATAAGAAAACCACGAAATACCCAATTTCTCTTCACACGTTCCACTCTAAAAACTAAATTTTAAAAGGCGAATATCAAAACTACTGAGAAACCCACTTTCAATGATACCTGAAGTCTTAGAACAGTACAACGCAGACCGTCGTCTTACATGTACATGTATAATACAATCTTTTCCTTACAATTTGGATAGTACAGTCATTGTAGTCCTATAACTAATTAACTACTTTCATAAAAGTTCTGCTTCTTTAATGAAAGTATATGAAATTTAGAATACTCGTAAAATAATCTTTTGGATACCCTGCTCGACTAGACCAGGCGATAAATTTAAAAACTTAGTTCGAAAATTAGCAATCGCGTCGCACTTTTAAAATACATGTACGTTTTGTACGCAATTTTAGGTCATTATGTGAACAAAGGTACTTTCATGGTATCAAAAATGATCCATTAAATTTGATTAATGAAAAGTGTTTATAACTTTTTTTTTCATTAATTCACTGGTGTTATGCAAGCGTGCAAATCGCAACTAAAGTATACACTGTAGAGTGGGGCCTATTAAAACAATATAGACGAACTCGGTTAATACAAATTTCGGATAATACGATAATAGTCCGATAATACGAACTATAACTACGGTTTAACTACCGTTCGTTTTGATAAAAGAAGTACATACTGTACAGTCGATGCCCGTTTCAAGGGGTACACAAGAACAGAGAACTGGTTCGTATTAAACCGTATACAGTAAAACCTGGAAAAGTGACCACCTGTTTAAGTTGACCTCATTATAGTGTATTGTTTTTATCTAGTAAGTGTAAATGTCCTTCATAAAAATTATCTGTATTGCCAATGTACCTTAAAAAGTGACCAGATAACAGATAAGTCACGTTACATCTTGCTTTAACCCTTGGACATGATGATTGTGTACTTTTTTGGTCTTGTGGTTTTTTACAACGTGTATTACAGTCCACCTGTATAAGTACAGTGTATACATGTTCATTATTTTAATTAAATTCAGGCATTCTTTGTATAGTGACCACTTGTGTACAGTGACCAACATAGCATATATTTTTTTTGGTTGTCGCTCTTAGCAGGGTTTACTGTACCTAAGTAAATACAATGTCAGGGGTTCACTGATATGATTGACAGTCCACTTACAAAACAAGCTATCTGTGTACAGTAAAAACTCGATTTTATGATCCTCTATTATATGAAAACTCTGTTTTGTGAACGAGGCTCCTGCCGACCATACCGTGTGTTTTTTGGTTGGCCGGCAGTCCTCATCCTTGGGAAAATCAATTAAATACGTTAGGGTACCTTGTTTGAGGCCTGCTCGTAGCAATAATTTCAACTAAAAAAAATAAGGGACTTGGCTTTGACAAAAAAATAAATAAATAAAGATGGTGAAACGGAAGAAGATTCATGATTTTTTGAAACCTGCTCAACAACAGTGATATACAAGAGCATGCAATGTGTTAAAATACTTAGAAAACTTAATCGACTTGTTTCCTATTTTTTTAAAATTGGTTTTCTATTGTTTTGAATGTCAAACTCGATTCTTTGAAGTTTTCGATGTTATGAAACACCCCTGGCATCAATTAGGCCATAAAATCGAGTTTTTACTGTATTTATCAGCATTAAAATGCTCTTATTTAACACGCTAGATGCAATTATCCATTAGGGTGGTCCCATTACCCCTCTCTCCCCTATAGTTTAATTGCGAGGAAATGGCACGCTAACGTGTAACGATGTACAGTAGTAATAAGTTACTTAAAACCGCCGCCAAAAATAGGATAATTTTGCATGTCAATTACCTTAATTTAACTCGCCCAACTTGTTGTAAAGTTCAAAATCGTACCGTTTTCTCATCCGCACTCCTATTCTGTCGATCGTCGATGGTCTTGGTGCATGACGTTTGTACGAGAATGTAAATATAGTTGTGGTGAATTTTCTCATCATTTTGGCACATAAATCACGAATAAACACTTTCACTCGGGAGTACACGTATATGGCGATTATCCGAGTATTCGAACGACGTTTGGTCATTCTAAGTCCACTTAATGCATGGGGTACGCGACTATACATGCACATTAATCGATTAAAACATTCCCTTATAATACATTTCATTGAGCTTTTAATACCAGGGACGAGATGTTTGAAATTGAACGTGAGGGGACAATTTAACGTCGTGATTTCCCCCTAGCGGCCAATGGACAATTTGAAAGTGACGCTATGGAAGGCGAGAGGGCAGGTTCAAGGTAAATAGTTGCACGGGGGTAAGAGCAGAGGTCGAGCTTTCTGATTACGAAATAAATTATTCAATTTTAATCCTTTTTCTTATTAAAAATTAACGTTCAATCTATCATTTCTGACTGATTTTATGGGGGGAATCCTATGAAATATTACCTCTAAAAAGATGGCAGTGCATCCATAAAACTCTTCGGGGTAACATTGAATCCACGCGTGCCTCGTATCGCTATAAAATACGGTAATGGACCTTTAAGACACGTACACAGTGCAATACCTTGTACAGCAGAACTCCAATTATCCGAATTAATTGGGACCGAACCCCATTTGGATAATTGGATTTTTTCCGAAAAAAGGGTACATACAGTACATGTACAGTAGGCTATATTATATATTTTAAGGAAAAAGAGCTTATTTTCGGTACTGTATGTATTTTTAATTAATTTAATTGAAAAAGCAAGTCATTGAAAAGAAAGTCATTCTTTGCTGAACATCTCGGTCGTAGGGTACGAACACAACAAAACTTCTAGGAAAGAATGTTACTTTTTTTACCACTAGCGCCAACCAGCGGGCAAATATTGGTAATGCATTTAAATTACCGATGGTGTGCCCGCTGGTTGGCGCTAGTGGTAAAAAAATTATCATTCTAAATTTAAAAGTTTTGTTGTGTTTCTGGCCAAAGTAAGGTCTTGATCCGTTTTTGATCAGCCAATGCGAAATTGCCAACGTTTCCGCCTTAAATTTATTTTCTGAAAGTGATTCGGATAATCGGAGTTCGGATAATTGGAGTTCTACTGTACTGTATTTCACGTACGACAGTTTATCTTACTGCGTACCTTCCGAATGAAGCTTACGTGACTATAGAGGTGCGCCTTTTGGCGAATTGAGATGGTCAATCTGGATTAGGGTATTTTTTGTGCGCAGTGCAACCCGATAATGTTGCCAGTACTTTCTGCTGCTTTCATCGTGCACGAATGAACAACAAACCGGGAAACGTCCGCTAGGGGAATCCACAAACATACACGCGCATTCAAGTAGAGTCCTCACTTTTTATATTTGGCGACGATCACCGAGGGTCAACAAAAAAACCACAACCGATCGAGACGCGACATTATTGCTATAAAGCTCACGATAAAATAATAAAATAAAAAAACACGAATTCGAAACAGCGCTTGGACGCTCTGGTCGATATAACGTCCAAGTTACTTCCAGTCTATACGCTATACGCTATATATGGTATACGGTACACGAGATTGAGCCTGTGGCATGCATGCAGGAAGCAGTCAGGTAGAGCACTTCAACAGTCGTACGATGGCGCGTCTGAAATCCACGTTAAATATGGTGTAAATGACGGGATTGAGGGCGGAATTGACGTAACCCAACCACGTGATGAAGTTCTCCAGTCTGGGCGAGAGGGTGCAAGGCTCGCAAAATGGAATGACCACGTACATGGTGAAGAAGGGCAACCAACACACCACGAACACGCCCATCACGATGCCCAAGATCCTGGCAGCTCTTCTCTCTTTGGACAAAGAGATCTTCTGTCTCTCTTCCACGAACTGATGGATGGGCGATTGGTCACTCACTTTGGAGTCCGTTTTGTGCAACTGCGGTTGCTGCTGGACGTCGCTCACCGATTCCTCTTGAGAGATGCACGGCAAGCGACAGGCCGCATCCTCCTGCAAGGGGGTGTCGTCTCCGTTGCAAGAGGTGTCGCTGCAGTGGTTCACCTGCACCTCTTTGGTAGCGCGAACGTCGGTGGTCGTGGACGTGGTGGCGCTTCCTCCTTTGGTCGTCTTTCCAGAGTTGGTGCTGAGGCGCGTCGTGGCCGCCGCTTGAGCTGCTGCGGCGCCGCTCTTGGCGCGTTCGTGCAGACGTCGTTTGGTGGCCAAGAAGATCTTGAGATAGACGATGGTCATGACGACCAAAGGGATGAAAAACGAACCGCAGGCCGAATAGATGACGTAACCCCGCTGCGAGGTCAACTTGCAAGAGGAATAGTCGTCGAAATCGCCGGGCCAATCGTTCCAGCCGATCAACGGTGGCAAGCAAATGACCCCGCTGATGACCCACACCGAAAAGATGGTGAGCACCACGCGTTTCAACGTCCGTTTGCGAGCGTAGTTGATGGGATCGTGGATGGCCCGATAACGATCGGTGGCGATGGCGCACAAGTTCAAGATGGACGCCGTGCAACACAAGACGTCGAAAGTGAGCCACATCTCGCACAACGGAAGTCCGAACATCCAACGACGGAAAAGCGTGTGCACGATGTTGAAAGGCATGACCAAGACGGCAACGGTCAGATCGGCCACTGCCAGAGACACCAAGAAGAAGTTTTGGGCGATGCGCAAGGGCTTGTAAGTGAAGACGGACAAGATGACCAACACATTGCCCACCACCGTGGAAGCGGTGATGAGCGACAACAAGACGGACGTGAAGACGGCTTCCGGAAGAGGCATGGCCAAACCGGAAGAAGAAGCGGGACGATGGGACCCGCGACTGGCGTTCACGATCACGTCGATCTCCATGGCGAGCGAACGATCGACGATGTGGGAAGACGAGAGGCGATGCACCGCGGTCAACACAGACGCACCGCACGCGTCTGGTCACGAGGCCGCATTTTGGAGCCGGTCCAGCCTTTCCCTTCCCCGGCCTCTTTAAGGGCCATGAAAACTGCGAGAGAGATTTCCCAAGGGGAAGGCTCTTTATAACACCGAACCGTTTGCGAGTTAGCCATGCACCTGGCGCTTGCTCTCTCGATGGGCCATCAAATTCGAGAGAGAGACACCGAAGAGCAAAGCCCTTTTTAACACCGAACCGTTTGCGAGTTAGCCGCGCACACTACTAACAATTTTCCCTAAACGGGGCTCGATATTAAAGGATCGACGTCGCGTAGCGTCAGAAATCCACTTTGCAATTCAACGACATCGTTCGCAGCCATCCATCGTCGTAAATTCCATCGGATGATGATCGTATATAGAAAACAGAAAATTGAAACGGGGATTATTGACGGGACCAGCTTATTCATCCATCTTTTGTCTAGCATCAAAAGCCATCCTATGAACATGTACTCGAAGACCGCGGGCGGCGACGCTCTCCGTACGATCGACGTTTTACGTTTAGCTCCGGGATGATTTCGTTTCAAAAAACACAAATATTGATCCGGATGCTTTTCGTAATTCCGGGGATCGATCAGGAACGTTTTGACCGTGCGAAATGTTGAAAAAAATGAAATAGATATAAAACGTTCGTTCGGACGACGTAAGGTTGCGTTTCCGCGACTCGTAACTTTTTCCTCCGAGGATGTACAATGACTTTAGATGACCTTTCACATCGAAGCCATCGATTGCTTCGTATTTTTAAAACAAATGCTCGGATTTGTTCCGCCGTTAAATCCGTACGGAATCCAATTTCCTGAAGGAAATCCGAACGAGCGTTTTCGTTTTCTGTTGGTCTGAAATCCAATAGTTGGTCCTTTTCATCTTTTTATTTATACTTCTTCTTCTTATATAGTTTGTGCGTCTGTCTCTTTTATAACTCGCGGATGGCCGAGTAAATTAACGCTCTGTCCGAAAATATAATGGCATCGAAAACAAACCGCAAAAAGCTTTTAGAAGAGACAAAGATGGCGCTTGCTTTTCAACCGAAAAATCCTACAGAAAACACGCCGAAAAGAAAGAAAAAGAAATGACGATTATCGTATCGCTCTCCTGTAATTCTTATCCTCATTTTTAAGAGAATTTTTATGAGAATAAGCTTTTACGTGCTATACATGCATGTACAGGGTTCTTCTGACCTGGAAAACTTGGAAAAGTCAGGGAACTTGAAAATGAGCTGAAAAAGTCAGGGAACTTGAAAATGAGCTGAAAAAGTCAGGGAACTTGAAAATGAGCTAAAAAAGTCAAGGAAAAGTTAGGGAAAAATGACTTAATTTGAAAAAGTCCAGGAAATTCATCGTAGTCTAGCTGATACAAATTTGCAAAATTTTCCACGTTTTCCGAGGACAAAATTGCAAAATTTGCCACATTTTCCTATATCAAATTTGAAAAATTTGCCACGTTTGCCGAGGACAAAATTTTAAATTTTAAACGTTTTTCGAAAACAAAATTTTAAAATTTTAAACATTTTCCAAGTACAAATTTGCAAAATTTTCCACATTTTCCAAGTACAAATTTGCAAAATTTTCCACGTTTACCGAGGACATATTTGCAAAATTTTCCAAGTTTTCCGAGTACAAAATTGCAAAATTCTCCACATTTTCCTATAACAAATTAGCAAAATTTTCCACATTTTCCTATAACAAATTTGCACAATTTTCCACGTTTACCGAAGACAAATTTGCAACATTTTAAACGTTTTCCGAGTACAAAATTGCAAAATTCTCCACATTTTTCTCGAACAAATTTGCAAAATCGTCTACATTTTCCGAAGATGAAATTGCTAATTTAACCCCGTTTTTCGAGGACAATTTTGCAAAACTTTAAAAAAATGCTTTTTTTTAAATTTTTAACATTTATGTCAATTTTTGACGTTCATTTGTCAGGGAAATTTTTTTCGAAACATGGAAAAGTCAGGTTAGTTAAAGATGGAATTTTGGGGGGGACCCTGATGTATGAACATGTAAGTGTTAATTATACAAAAGTCGAGATAACGCCTTGTAATTTAGTCAAATTTGTCCAAGAAATGGACGAAAATGGTGTGAGGCATCATTCCGAACAACTGAGTACAACAATTCCAAAACATGCTTAACTACGACATAGAACCATAAACTGTACGATTCCAATCCGATTCTTGTTTTCCGAATCACGCACAGTACGCGTGCACATTTTGTCACGAGGATGACGCCGGTACATTTACGTATAACAATAAGGGCCGGTTGCACCAACAGATTAAAATGTGAGGTTTACTAAGCTCGGGTTAAAATTTGACTCCTGGTTAACCTTCGGGTTAGATGCTCGCGTTGCACCAATTAACTCTCGATGAAATATCCCCGAGGTTATGGAACCCATGTTTAATCCGCTGAAACCAAAATGGAGGACAAAAAAGGAACTGACGTTGACCAATGCTGCCAGATTTCACATCGTGGCTTCCCCCGTCCGTGTGACCAGGTGGTGTAGCATGCACAATTCGCTAGATTCCTCCGTAGCGTCTGCCATGTTGTTTTTCCTAATAACCCGAGGTTAACATTGCCAACTGGCTGTGTTATAACACCTTTCTCTTCACTTTTCCCCTAACTCGTGCTTGTGCAATACAACGGTGGGTTGATCCAGAGTTTCACAGTAGGTTAACTCTAGGTTATTCTTGAAGATTTCCTATCGAAGAGCAGTTCGTAGGGTGTGACATCTCCAAGTACCTTCCGAGGGAAGCAACTGTAGTCATCCACTTGGCCGAGGCTGGCAGGGGCCTCAAAAACATCAACAACTCAACCTCTGTTAGTGCAACCGGCCCTAAGTGTTGCGAGATATCGCGACCTTCGTGTCTCTCGAGGCGAGGGATGCTGGGACACGACTACGAACAAATGACATCCACATTCACTATATAGAACATCGTTTTGATCCGTGCGTACATTCAGTCGCCGAGTTCAATGTATACAATCATCAGTCCGTAACGTGCATGCATAAACTAGCCGTGACATCGATGATAGAACTAAATTGAAAAGCAACTTTGGTAAAGCACTCGCGATAATGAGTCCGACATTGTTTCGTATTAGTGAATTATCGGAGATGCGCGGTTAAATAAATAAAACCGTTTCAGCGTGACGCAAAGTTCAGTCTCGTAGAAAGTGGAAAAGCGAACAACGCTCTATTCGTCTAATTTAGAAAATAAACAAAAGATCGTCCAAATTGATGTACTGTACAATTAGACTCCTACATATTATACTCTTAGGATATAGAGAATGAAACGAGGTGGATGTAACGCCCCTCAACTTAAACCCCCCCATAAACATCGTATATATTGCATAAAATCTTGCCACGTCTTTTCGTAATTATATAAATTTTATTATGATATTAACTAGTTTATGGCCATTCACGCTCCGTGAATCTCACCATGGAAGAATTCTTCCATCTGGTCGAGATTTACGGAGCTTCCTTAAACCGGTTATACACGAGGAAAGTTATATAAGTCCTTGGACTAGTTCTCTCCCTCTCCCTCCCCTCTCCCTCTCTCCCCTCTTGATGGTTGGTTGGTTTGTGGATTTTTAATGTTGGCCTATTTCTGCACATGACTCCCCTCTTGACAATAAAATAACTAGGTTGATAATTCCGTCACATTTCTTTATATGTCAACTCTAGTCTATTCAAAAATAATATTGTCAATGATCTTGAACAAAAAGTCAAGGTCCTTCACGCCTCCACATCGGACAACTTTGCTAACACAGTGAAACCTGGAAAAGTGACCACCTTTAAATGGTGACCACCTGTTTACGATGACCAATTTTTAGTGTATTGTTTTTTCTTGTATACATTTCCTGCATAAAAATTCTCTGTATAGTGACCACCTGTCTATTGTGTACAGTGATCAGTGTGTGTTGTCTATTTTGCAATTTTTACATTGTCATTGTACCTTATAAAGTGACCAGATAACAGATGAGCACATTACATATTTCTTTAACCCATAGAAATGATGATGCTGTACTTTTTTGATTTTGCGGGTTTTTTACAACATGTATTACATATGTATTAATTACATTAATACTTTAATACATGTATTAAAAAACCCGCAAAACCAAAAAAGTACAGCATCATCATGTCTATGGGTTAAAGAAAGATGTAATGTGACTCATGTACATGTTCATTATTTTACTGTAATTCACACATTCTTTGTATAGTGACCACCTGTGCACAGTGACCAATGTAGAAAAGTCAAGTGTTTATTTATGAGCATTTTACTAACCATGGGTTATAAAAAAGAAAATTTCAAACTGAAAGTAGTTAGACATTATTTATATTTTTATAAACAACAAATTAAAACATTTCATTTCTCGTACATGTACGTAATTCACATTCTAAAAAACAACTTTTTGAATGTGCCGTATTTCCAGAAATAACTGGCCTCGTAAATGACCAGCTTTAAAATATGAATAAATAAGAAAACCAGTGGGAGCACAAAGAATGCTTACTTTCGTGCTTGTTTTAAGCTTCTTGTTTCCAGCTTTGGGACGCACAATGAACGCTGATATCAGCGTGATAGTCGGTGTGCTAGGTGGCGCCACTAGGATGCGCAATAGCAACTCAGGAGGAACGAGGGACATGTTCATTTCAATTCAATTCTTTACCCTGCAGCCTGCAGGCAGTACATACATGTAGTACTATGTGGCAGGGGGGATGATCATTATACAATTTAAGTCAGACTAAGCAGTCTGGTCATAATTGACCCCAACATCAATTTAGTTACATTATATGATGGGAAGATGGGATGGGATTGGAAGACGGCCATGGCCGATTTAATATAGGAACTATCTCAACATTAGTCTGGAAGAATTGTGGGAAACCATGAAAAACCACAATCGAAGATAGTCGACCCGGGAATCGAACCTGGGTCTACCGAATGCAAAGAATGCTAACCTCTAAGCCACCTTGCACGTTTTTACACTACAATGGCGACATGCAATCGTGAGTGTGCATGGCTACACTTTTGACGAACGTTTTTGACGTCTTAAATTTCGGAAGTGCAGGGATATACATGTATATACCTCGGTTAAAATCACGAGAGTCCCAAAAAAGTGTACACCACGCTGGGTCTTTTTGAGATCTATCGATTTCTGTAATAATACGGGCTAGAAAGCTCGATTAGATATATGAAAAATGGTAAAATACATAAAAACATGTTAAAAGTGACCACCAAAAAATATACCATGTTGGTCACCGTACACCGATGGCCACTATAAAAAGAATGCCTGACTTAAATTAAAATAATGAACATGAACACAGTACTTGTACATGTGAACTGTAATAAATGAGGTAAAAAACCACAAAACCAAAAAAAGTACAGAATCATCATGTACATGGGTCATCCGTATCTGGTCACTTTATAAGGTACATTGGCATTGTAAAGATTGCAAAAAAAGACAACACACACTTGTAACTGTGTGGCCACTGGTCAGGCACTATATACATGTACAGAGAATTTTTATGAAGGAAATGTATACGAGAAAAAACAATGCACTGAAAAGAGGTCAACATAAACAGGTGGTCACTTTTCCAGGTTTTAATGTAGTTGTAAATTTAGTAAATTTGTGCGGTGAAATTAGAATAAATTAAAATTGGGAGAAATAATAAGAATTAAATTTCATAAAAAAATAAAATTGATCCATCAGTTACGCCACGTATTCAATATCCCATTCAACTCAGTTCCAAACTATCAGTAAAATGAATACCATGTCTTAGGGGGGGGGGGGAGGGGTATAATCCATCAACCCAAATTATTCGGTATACAGTAAAAACTGTTTAGAGTGACCACCAAAAAAAATGCTATGTTGGTCAATACATGTGCACAGGTGGTCACTATGCAAAGAATGCGTGAATTACGTTAAAAAAATGAACATGTACACTGTACTTATACATGTGAACTGTAATAAATGAGGTAAAAAACTACAAAAGCAAAAAAAGTACAGAATCATCATGTCAAAGGGTTAAAGCAAGATGTAACGTGACTCATCTGTTATTCTATTCTATTCTATTCTATTCTTTACTCTGCAGTCAGTACATAGTACCATGTGGCAGAGGGGATCATCATTC
>JAQGBX010000629.1:0-32657 GCA_034698745.1 Megaphyllum sjaelandicum | reverse complement strand
ACTTTACACAATAGATTGGTGGTCACTGGTCACGTACTCTACAGAGGATTTTTATGAAGGAAATGTACACTAGAAAAAATAATACACTAAAAAGTGGTCAACATAAACAGGTGGTGGTCACCTTTGAAAGGTGGTCATTTTTCCAGGTCTTACTGTAGTATCTTATGTCGACAATATTATTTATCCTTTCCGTTTACATAACTCCCGTAAACAAATAACTAAACGCACCAACATCCATGCTCATTTGAAAATGGTGAAATTTCCCAGGATCATCCCCTTAAAGATGAAAGTGTTTGGGTCTGGCGAACCCAGAAGTGGGCGTCGACAGACACGCTCTTCGCCTTGGCATAAGTCTGCAAAGTGCGATGTCTCATCCAGGGTTTACGGAGGTAGAAGAAGTGTACTTTTCTTGTTTCTATACGGAGGACTATTGATGCGCGCGCTTGTGTGCACAAGCTATTTGTTGAGTCAAAATGCATTACTTTGTTTGGCCTTTGCTGAAGAAAAGAGCCATGGCTTTACTGGCAATTTTTACACCGGTCTCGCATCCATCCCCATTTACTGGCTAAGCTTGTTTCTTTCGCCCCCTTTTTGTTGCGACTTTTCTTAAAGCGCAACATAAAGTGAAATCCGAAAGAGAAACCTTGCCATTTACGACTTTCTTCCTTTTTCATTGTATACTTAAAGGCGATATTTCGGATTTTCGACAATGGTCCAATCGATACCAGCGTCGCGTGTTTTACGCGGTAGGAGGCGCGCCAGCCGCAACCATCAACTGCGCGGGCATAGATTATAATTGCTTTTTGCCGGATTTTCATTACTCGATTTCAGTTTTACTGGCTATTGTTCTGCGGTGGAGGCCAAAAATGAACGGATTTGCGTTCGCGGTATGTAGCCTCGCGATACAAAATGCAGATTAAATTTCGCTGGAATTGGTTTGACGTAAAACAGTAAGCTGACATTTTCACAACATCATCTGAATTTGGACGAAATGAAGTGCTTAAATTATATTAAAACGCTCTATTTGATGAGAATCCCACATATATCGGTTTTAATTAATCCTTTGCTTAATAAGGTATATCTCGTCGATGCATTGGGCATCTAACAGCTTTAAATAAGAGGCCGCTATGATGTGCGATTGGATAATATAGTAACCTACATGTACATGTATATCACTGTAGGTTTACTGCTCAACAAGAGTTGGTTTTTGCCTCAGAAATGACAGTATTCACTTCATTAGATAATACGAGGATATCCAGAGATGGTAAAATTGGACCTGCTTTTATATGATATTAACGAAGGATCATCACAATGCTATTAGGATTATAATTTTTAACGATAACGGCTAGACAACTCAAATAACTTGGGTAGCCTACATGTAACTCAAATGATAATCAAATGACTTGTTTGTCGTTATTGTTAACATTCTTTTCATCCTTTTTATAGGGATGTATTACAATGTGCTCTTGTCCGGTTGATTAATTGTGTTAAAAATGTTTTAGTCGATGCTTTTTCGAAGGAATCTATTGTTTTAGTATTGCAGAGTAATGTAGTTGGTGTACTGGGGTACCCACGTGCAAATGGGTCATGAGTTCATGCGATTTTCCTGAGCCTTTACTACTAGATTATTTTACTTAACAATGCTTTAAACCTTCTACGCTTTAGTTTTGAATTTTTTCTCTTATTGCCTACCTACTCCGTGCTAATTTATCATTCTCATTTTTTTCTACTTGAGCAATGTCTCAAGCGTTTTGTTCATCAATTCGTTTCCATCACTCCATCGATATCGTTTCTCTCCAGAGATTTCTCTCAGACGATCAACGGCGTTGCAAAGCATAACCCATGGAGTTACGAGGATGAGAATTAGTCATTGCGTCCTCAATCAATGTAGAAAAAATGTACATGGATGATGCAATTGGAGCTAGTGATGCCACTGAAAATATTTTGGAACAAAAACGTCGTGTAATTAGTTTGCCGAGCTTTGGAAATGATTACAATTCACAGTTATAAGAAGAAAACTCGAAGTCAAAAAGTTTTTCTGACTACGCTCGTAATTGATTAAGTTATTATCCCAGTTTATTAACCAAGGCTTACCTTTAGTTACACACATTTTACGCAATTGGAGGGTATTGAGCAAGTAATGCTGCAATATGATATCCCACGATAATCGTTTCGTAGATTTCATTTTTCACCTTGGATGTCGACGATAATGCCTTTTTTTTAAAGTTTGGATATAGCCATAGTTTGATAAAGTGCGTTGGAAATGATGGAAATTATTTAAATAAGTTTTGATACTGTAAATATATTGGAATTTAATTTTTTGGGGGGAAATTAATAATGTCTTTATGACCATCTTAAATAAGCTTCGAAATCATATTCTATATTTAGAATACAATTACTTATTTCTGTATATCTGCAAGTGTAAGGGAATATCGACTTTGTGAAAATAAAGTACGATCAATTCTGTACGTGTAACTGTCAGCAATTATTTTGCTTTTCCAATACCGTGGGATTTACCGTACATTAGCTACTGTATATTCAGGACGACGAGTTTACAAGTAGAATATTTGAGGGTGCATTTTCCATAACGAAAGTATTCACAATATTTTGGTTAATGTACGTACCAACATGGCAAGATTTAGCGCGAAAATTGATGTTTTTGTCAAGAACCTTTAATTAAACAGACGTTCAAGTTACTCTTGATATGTTTGATCATTGTATTTTTGTTTTTTTCTCATTGATGACTGGCTAGCACCACCGCATTTCACGGTGACCCCTCAAGAAGTGTACTACGTGAAAGTGGGCGACAGTTTGATCTTGATGTGCGAAGCCGATGGAACTCCCAAACCCATCGTTACTTGGCTTAAAGTAAGTCTTTTTTTATGAGTTCTAGAATTTCTGTTTTGGCATATGAATATTTGATAAACTCATATTTCATCTGCAATATCTTTTGGGGGCATTTTCACTTTTTTTTGCCAGCAAAAAAATTTATTGTTTGAACAGTTTTATTTTCTAATGAGGAGTTACTTTCCCCGAATTTCTTTAAGGGGCTATTTTGTAATAGTTTAATTTCCTGGTGTTTGAGTCTTGACTAATTAAATATAGAATTACTTTTAAATTATGCATTAAAATGTCGTTTAATTTCGCTTTTCGAGCTTAATATTGCCTGGGAAAAATGTATGCTTTCTCAACTCTATGCTTCGGGCCAGAGTTTGCGAGCTATAAACCACAGATTTGTTGTTCGTTTCGTATCTAGGAAGAGAAGCCACTGGAACCTTCGGGCAATATTCAACTTTTCAATTACGGACACGAAGTAAGGATAACCAGTCTGCGCCAGGCGGACATAGGCGACTACATTTGCGAGGCAAAAAACGGAGAGGGACACATCGCTCACACGACCAAGATTATCATAGCTGGTGCAGTATTAAGTGGCAATATTCTGTCTTGCTCGCAATACGATGATCGGTCCCCATGTTTTACGATTGCTTCATTTGTTTTCCCTTAGGTGGTGCAGTCATAACTACTCCCCCTTCTAACATCACTAAAATAGAAAGGAGCAAAGCTGAATTTATTTGCGAAGCAAGGGCATCACCTGGAAACATCACTTACAAATGGCGAGTTGTTTCTTTATAATTGTTGGTCCAGCACAGTATTTTTTGTACTTCTCTTAACGGCCGAAATTTTCAACTATGAAAGTACAAATGTATCGCCATTATCTTGTCAAACTTAAAAACGTTTTCACACGGATGATTTTAAAAATTCTACGTTTCAACCTGTTTTAACAATTAAAGATCACGAACAGTAATAATAAAATATAGAGCTTAGCAATATCGCATCTTTATTTTGGCATTGTAGAGGTTTTTTTTAAAGGAAAATTGCGCAGCATTATCAAACAAATGAGACACTTCAATTTTTCAGCATTCATATTTGCCATATTTCTACGGTGGTTTGTTATAATCGCTCGATATCAACTTCAGATATCAATAATCTAAGAATACTTAAAAGCATTTTTTTTTTGACTTTACGTTACCAAAACTGGTCTCAATATTAGCTGGGTTCGTGGCACTACGGGAAATCCGAAATTTGGTTCTTTTGGAGATATGGCTGAGTTTAGTCATCAAGATAACAGATACGGTTCTTTTAACGTTATTTTAAAGTTTATCTTCTAAGAAGGATACGTTGCCTAGAAAAAACTACTGGGCAGGATAAGCGCTGCCATACATAATTTTTCATGGAACCTAGATGGGGTTAACATCTGAAATTGCTTGAAAGTTTCAAACAGACTCGAGATTTTCTGCAAATATCGGTTTTGTCAGGCATTTTAAAGCCTAGAGAACAAGATAAAGATCGGGAAAAGTTCAACTTAGAGTAAACGCATTATTTTTACAGGTATCGTAATGACATTGATATCAATGAGTTATCATGGCTGGTAACCCGGACCAACAAACGCAGTGATGGGACACTAGTGCTGGACCCTTTAACAGCCGATGATACGGGAAAATACACTTGCGAAGTCAGCAATGGTATAGGTACGGCCAAAACCGCCTCGGCACACCTGGACGTAGAATGTAAATATTATTTTGGCGTCTCCGTTGCGTTTATCAATGGGCATGCTCGTATATCTTTTTAATTGGTGCGTTTGTTTTATTCTAATCAGTTGCTTCAAGAGTGACCTACACTCCTACTCTCCAGTATCTGCCACTAGGGCTTTCAGGCATCATTCGTTGCCATTTTGAGGCAAATCCGCCGTTTCAATTTGTCACGTGGACCAAAGGCAAGCGCATATTTAAGCCCGATGTTAATGAAGGCATCGTCGCCCTCAACAACGGCTCGCTGTTCATTAGGAAGGTTAGTAATGTTGCAACCGGAAAAACGTTGCATTCCTTGGAATGGGAATGCAATATTTAAAATATTGATTGGTCTTATGCTGCGTCTTTTTTTGCTGAATCGTTGAGTTTCGTATTCTTCTATATTCAGGTGAGCCAAGACCATCAGGGAACCTATACATGTACTCCATTCAACACCCATGGCACCGACGGGCCCTCCGGTGACATGGAAGTGCTTGTCAGAGGTAATTTTTTTTGATTTTTTGAAATTGTTTTGTTTGTAATATATTTTGTAATTGCATTTTCTAATTTTGTACACTGATGTCCAAAAGCTAAGCATAATTATGAAATATTCACACGCATATAAATTATGCTTAGCTTTTCTAAATGAAGATTCTCTTAATGCGTGTGCTAAAATTTTTGTTTTTATATTTCATTGTGAAGAGCCCCCCATAATCACTGTTAAACCAAAGGAACGTTACCAATATACAGTGAATGGTGAAGTCAAAATACCATGCGCAGCTCAGGGCAATCCTAAGCCAGAAATCATTTGGCGAAGGGTAAGTAATTTGTACTTGAATTCAAAATGTTCTGAAAATCTTCGATGGCTCGATCCAATCTAATAGAAAACACAAATAGCAGTTCATTGGAGCGTGCTCAAGAGTACACGTTTGATTCTTACAGGCGGATGGTGCGAGGCTGCCTCGAGAAAGGACGCAAATTCGCGGAGGAAATTTAACTTTAAAATACTTGCGCAAGGAAGACCATGGCCAGTATGAATGTGTGGTTCAAAACGAAGTGGCCACTTTAGTCATAGGTACAAAGCTCATCGTGGAAAGTAAGTTGCTTTCAAATTTTATTTTTATCTTAACTTTTTAGATGCTTGTGCGATAAAATTACTAAGGTCATTAGCTGCTACAATGTATTCATTAATGAATTTCTCTTATCAATACGTTCGTATTGTCATACTGGGTTACAAAACTTTGAAATCAACATCTGTCGCATTAGGATAATTACCGTGCATCTTTTATTTTATATTACCATACCCAATAATAGTTTGATATAAAATATTAAAATTGTTATTCCGTTCAGAAATGGTATTATGATGAATTAACATCTCATTGCATGATTGAGTTCATCTACTAATGATAATATTTTCTGATTTCTTGAGCATGCATGTGTTCTTTATGTGTGAATGCATGTGACTATCTCTCGTTTGTTTTTCCGCACACTTAACGGTGTTGTAAAGAATGAGTTAAGTCCCTGACATACCAAAGCGTTACATTTTCCCTTAAGAAATGGGACATTACAAAAGTTTACATCGTATAAGATCTTTGGTTTCAACTTCCTCCTATGGTCTGAAGCTCATATCGTGTTACCATCCTTTGGCTTCTTATGGGTCCTTTGGCTCAATGATTAGACAAATGCCATGCAGTATAATGATGGAAAGTACTGAAACTCCCATTCAAAAATGTCGTTTGATCATTTGAATATATGATAAGTAGACGAGTAATGTGACAGCAGTGTGATTCGATGTGCCGTTTTTTAATACGTTAAGTAGTAAAATGAAATTCTCAAAAACCACTGATAGAAAAAAATGGAGTGCTCGAGTACAGTGCAATACTTATGACTTGGTAAATTTATTTTTCGGAAAAAAATTCCTGCATCTTATGTACCCACGCATGTTCCTTTGCACAGTAAGGCCTTGAAGGGCTTTAAGATTATTTTCGATACTATAAGCAATTACAGAGAAGAGATGAAGATGAATATTTCTATCATTTCAATGATTGATACAATATTGTTGTTGTGTACGAAATTGAACGTTTTTCTTAGATATCGTGAAAAAGTGCAACTTTTTTAAAAAAATTCTCAGAAAAATGGGCTTGCGATTTATATTCCGCAAATGCACACGCATGATAGACCTAAGCGACTTTTTTTTTTATAAATAAGATGGAGCAAAACATTTTATTGCTTTAACGAATGCACTATCTTGATTGCATAGGCAATAAGAATGAACTGTTTTAGAAGGTACTAGATTCCCAGTTGTCTGCCAGAATAGGTCAGTGTGTTGTATTTGCGCTGGTGACTTAAAATTTGCTCGAAGCCCATTATGTTGACTAAAGCTGCCTGCTTAACTAATGAACAAAGTGTCTATCGTTCCTTCTGGCGAAGGCACCACCCCTCATGCTCCCACCAATCTCTCCGTCAACACTAGTGCCTACTCTGCTAGCATCTCTTGGCTGCCAGCCTACGACGGTGGCTACCTTCAGAACTACGTCGTTTGGTACGAGTCAGACCGTTTTTTGATCTTTTATGACCTTGTCTTGTTTTGCTATTTTACGGGTTGTGGAATTGGTTAGAAATGAATTACTTTGAAAAATGCAACAGTGTTGACTTCCGATTGCTAACTTGCAAAGCTTGATCAACGCATGACATATACCATCCCACAACCCTCGTGTCTAATTTAACACTTTATCATGTCCTTAATGGAGATCGTGCTCTGAAAGTGTTTCTTCCGTGCATTCGGTGGGCAGGTATCGGGAGTCAAATCGCGGTGACGCCTCTTGGAGAACGATAAATGTCGTCCCCGAAGACGCCACAAATCTCACCGTCTATAATTTGGTGCCAGACACTTCCTATGATTTTCGCATCCTCGCCAGAAATCTTCTGGGCGAAAGTTCAAGAAGTCCCATAGTTAAAGCCATCACCAAAAGTACGTGCAAACCCTTCTCTTTATCATTTAATAATTTAACACTTCACTTTGACCGCCTCTCTATACTAATTTTACAACTAACATCTGCCTAATAAATTCTCTTAAGTTTGGGATGAGTTAATATGTTATTTATGCTGTAGATGTTACCTTATATTAATTTTAATCATGAGTGCTTCCATTCACCATTTTATTATTAAAATCGACAAAATATTGGAACCGCAGTAGACAATAACGTCTGATTGTGTCTTTAGTTTTTTTTTGTTTTTTTTTTGCATAAGTATGTAGACTTAAAAAAATTTAGTGCTATCTCGAGACAGCTGAATTTACTTCGCTGATTCTTATTTTTGACTCTTCTGATTGTGTTTTTATGTTTAGCCATTTCTGAATACACTTTATGAATGAGAATAAAATGTGAAATACTGGGTACATGCTGTATTTGTAAAAATACGGTATATAAACAGAATCATATTTGAAGAAATTAAAATGAACGTTATAAATATGAAAAAAAAAAATTCAGATTGATACTTTGGTACATGCATTTGGTTTAGATACTGAAAACCTGGAAAAGCACTTAATATCATGAGAATGCTCTGTTATTTTCAATGCATTTTTAAATCGTTCTTGCTCCGTGGTATTCATTTAAATTTTAAAATTTCAATTATTTTTGCTTTTAGCATTTTCCACGTTGGAAATTGAATATTTGTGAAAGATAATCAAGCATTAAAATAAGTCCATTATTCTGTTGTGTTTCAGGTGCTGAGTCTTCGGGACCTCTGAATCCTACCGATAGCTCCGGATCAACGTACTCTCCGGATGCAGGTGTAGTTGCGGGTAAGAACACTTGCTTTCTCGATTGGTCACTAATTTGACTTCTTTCTTTCGTTCTGTTCTCCTTTCCTTTTTATCTTTAGTTTTTTTTCTGTTTCTCAGTCCACACTGAATGGATTTCTGTTATGCCATACATGATGTGTAGAACTAGTAACCCTCCATCCTTTCGCTTTCCTTACTTCGATGTCACACCCCTTTTCTGACTCCTCAATAACTTAAATGATCCTGGATTTAAAAGTCCGTTATCCTGTGTCTTAATCACGTGAAAGCGCGCCCGTGTCTTTTGCACAAAATGCTGGTAGTTTCGTGTCACATATTTTTACGTCCTCCTTCAATTAGTCCTTCATTTCTCGACTTTCGTTCGATGCCTTTCTTTGAACTGTTTAGCCTCGTTTATGATTTCTGCCTTATACCTTTGGTTTATTCTCTGGTAACTTGCGCACACAGTATGTCGAAAAAGCTTAAATGCAGTTTTCTCAGGTGCTAGAACAACTTTTGAAACATATTTTTACCTGCAATGGCAGGATACGACTATCGTCTAATAACGATAATAATAATTCTTGTGACTGACGTTGTAGAAAATTAACTGTATTTTTGTTATTAATTGGTACAGCTGTATCACGTTTCTGCAGTTGTAGCTTGGGTCATACGTTGTGAAAGTTTCCGTAAATCATTTATTTCTTTGCGTTTGCATTTTTCTCCTCTCCCTAAACCTTTAATTCATCCAGTCATTAAGCTTCCCCACACTGAATCATTATCTCACGCTCATTAATCCTTGTTAACATTTTATTTTGTTTATGCATTCCATAGAGAGCGAGGGTAGGTTTTCAGACGTTTTATTTTTCATTTAATCTTTATTTTAGATGCCTTTAGTACATTTAGCTTAGTTTGATTTCGAGTGATCTGTTTCATTTAAACAGTTTATTGACACGGCATCCCATATAACTAGCTCGCGCAATCTCATTCCACTATGCGTTAATTTCTTAGTCGCGCCCTCAGCCTTTCAGCGGATTCTGCTCCCCTGAATTAAGAATTAATACTAACGATTTTTTCGACGCATTGATCAGGCGATTGCCCATGGTATTTTTTAGTGCATTCGTCACACATTTTCAGTACAGTTGTTTCGAGTATTTTTTTTTAACTCCTTGGGTTTGAATTCGAAGGAAATTCTACATGGCTGCCGTTCAGTTTGCGCAACTAACGTTATAGTCATATTAGCCCATTTAAAAAAAAAAAAACTATAAATATTACAATGTTTCAATTGTTTTATTACTTATCATACAGTAGGGATATCTCATTCATATCATACTTAAATCGTGTAAATTAAGCATTTCTGTACAAAGAAAACATGGCTTCCTGACGATGAACTTTCTTAAAGCATAAAACCGTTCTGAAACAAAGTTTCACGAATAGACGACAATTATTACTTGAAGGCTGGATCCGTCATATTTTTGTATATTTACAGTAAAAAAAAATCAATTTAAAAATTACAAAAAAAAATTCGTCAAAAGGCACGTGCACTCCTTTCGCATTCCATTTTGAATTATTCATACAAGTTTATACATATACCACAGTATACGAAATATAAGTAGGATCACTCCATGTAATGTTTTGGTTCGGAACCCAAACGTCCATTGGAGTGATCCTACTTATATTTCGTATACTGTGCATATACGCTCGTACACGTATTTAAAATGTTTTTTGGAATTTTTAAAGGTTTCTACTTTATAATAAAAATTATTCCTAAGGCAGTAATATTTATTGAGGCATAAAACAGGATTTGTTATCATGTTATCATATTAGCTGCACGAATTCCAGTGCATTTCGTAAGATAGCGCGTAGATAACTAAGCAATCGTCTCGCTTAATTTCTTCCATCGCAAGTGGAATTTGAAATTTGAATTGTAACGAACTGAATGTTCGTCATTGGCAGTAGAAAACGCAGTATGAAAAAGCTCTACTGCAACATGATTACTATAGAATAAAAGCAACGCGCGATCTGGATGACGTCATACGCTACTTATCTAATCCTATACTATGTAAAAAAAATGTAAAATAATGACAATGAGTTTCTTTACTTCTCTCGATCCAAAACCGGTTATAGCTAAAATCCCGAACCCCTTGCTGTTCAGTTTTATTATTGAGTTGACTGGAACCATTCTAGTACTTCGTACTAACCTTGGTAGTAGTTTTAGCTGCAGTTCATTGTAATTGCCATAAATTTTCAAAACAAATTTGACATTATCGGTAAATCAAAACCTCTTAACTCCATTAGGTAGCTTTAAAATTCCGTAAAATACGTTATTCCTCTGCAGAATATTATCAAACGTTAAGATCTATTCAGAAACTATACTACCGTTGTCTAGAGAATGTGTACCCTACTGTAATGATTTTTTTATCATTGAGCATACCATTGCATAACCGTAACCTTAACGGCGAGCGAAGCGTATAAATTTACTATGAGAATGGCATCTCGTAGCCCTACGCCTGTAGAATCCGCTGAATTTTCTTTTTTATTCAAGTGTGACATCTACCAAGGCGAGTCCTGCACGCATTGTTAGCTTTACATAATTTTGCACTATACGAAACATTAAGATAGTCCGTAATCACTGACATACTCCATTAGACGAGGCAGGATAGTTAGGAAGCTATTTTTATCTTTATTTTACTCGGCACCTCTCATTTTTCCATTCCTTTTACCATCAAAATCTTGGCATATCAAATCATCTGCGAATGACAGTGGCAATCAACATGCTGTACATATAATGATCACGCTGCAAATGCATTCCTCCGGGAGTTGCGTAATTTAGTGCTATTTGATGTAGTGGCGTTCTTAATTCGTTTATCACTGCGGCGTTGGCTTCAAAATGATTTAAAACGCATTATTTTGGCACCCGAAGAATTAATAACGTTGCTGCCTTTGCGTTTTCCACAGTTTTAGGTGCATTTCGCATTCTCAAACAGAAATAACATATGTCGAAATTTTGGAGATTTATCTATTGTATATTTATTTGCATAAGGTGTTTAATGTTGATAGTGTAACTTGTAAAATAAGACACAATCATCGAGCTCGAGCTTTCACTACTCTATGGAAAAACTTTTAAATTCATTTACATCTTATTAGATTGAAATTCTTGTTTGCTACGGTTTCAACCGTAGTTAAAGATCTTATAAAAATGTGATAATTTCTAATTGCGCTTCGTACGTTTCTTTCAAGCTATTCTTTTCCATTTTAGCGTAGTTTTCTTCCGTGCAAAAATATCTGCCATTAAATTTCTGTTGATTAAGTGAAAGCACATTTTAAAATTCGTTAAAGCAAATTTAAATTTGTAGTGTGCATGTTGAGATTACGAGTATTAATAAGAGTAGTATGTTGAATGCTATTGTTAGACGTTCCATTGTCACCATTATTGTTCATCCTTCGGAATGTTATCATTATCATATCTGCATTCTGTTAGCAAGAAGAGTATTCCAACATGGTCTTTTGTGCCTATGTGTTGGCTATGGCTTTGGCGTATTCATTTGAGCATCACAAATCTGATATTATTAGCAACTAAAATGCAACTTTCGCATGATGAATGTGTCTCGTGAGGCAATCCGGAATAATTGGCTTTTAGTTTTTAACCGAGATTACTTGCGCGGTTCATCTTTAATGGTGTGCAGCTTTTGCGCGATGCAGTTAACCGGTCAGCATCGTATCAAGTGCCAGTTCAGTTTTGCTTAAACCCCTTAGCAGATTTGAAAAGCGATTTTAACATGGTCTTTTTAGAATAGGGATTTGGAATTCTGTGATTTAACTTAATATTTTATCACACGAAAAGTATATTATAAGGTTACAAACTTCTTCGTAGTTATGAAAAAATGTGACACGGTGATGACATTTACAAGATTTGGAGAAACTATGTAGGTTAGCCATTGTATATTGTCATGTTATGGTGAAATAGTAAGTTATAGAGCAAGCTTGTTAGTATGTGGGTAGGGCTAGTTAGAATTGTGAGTGTAAAACAACCTTTATTGTTCACCAAACTATTGCATTCTTGATGAGTTCTTTGAAGTATTTTAGTCGATTGTGTTTGGCTTTGTTTTGATCTGTTTAAAATGTAGTTTTCGATCCTGCATGTGCGTTTTTAATATTTACATGGTTAAAGAAATTCTAATTTAACAAAAATATCTTTAAAGATTCTGCTTCTTGTTCACTCCAATGATTAGACTTCATTCTCTTTTGTTATTTTTTCTTATGCCCGTTTCTACATTTTTCTATAACGTTTTTGAATTCTGCCATTCACTGGTCCACCTATAGCAATTATCGTCATAGACTGTAAATGACGTAACACTGCATTCCTAAACGCTAGAAATTCTTTTTAAGTTTTCCATATTTTCACAAAGACAACACTTGCTTTCAGGTTATGTTTGAAAAACCCTGTATTTACGAGCAATTGTCCAGTTGTGAAGATGCTCTCCAATTGACCGGTGGTCATAAAATACAGTATTTGCATAGATTTTTTAAGACTGGTCAAACTCGAAATGGGCGAGCTAAGCCGTAAAGCTCGGAATTTCAACAATTACAAATCTGAAAAAATCTAGGTCGATCCAAACAACAGCCTCGGGTTACTGATTAGTGAATTAATGACAGAGCAAATATTTCCGAGTTAGTGAACCACGAGTTATCGATTCCAATCAAAACTCGCTAAACTCGACTCTTTAGTTCAGCTCGCCCATCACTAATTTGTGCACATACAGTATACAGTACAGTAGGACCTACACGTACAGTATAATTTCAAAAACTTAACTTTTGCAAAACTATACATCCGATCGTTCTTGTATCTTCTTGTAACGATGATTTGAGTCTTTCGGCTTTCTTCTGTTAATAGTCCAGCATATAATTTATTATATTACAGTATGTTTTACATATATTACACTGATATCTTTGAACATTTTTTGACAATGGTGAGTTTGGTATATGCAGATTTAAAAAAAAAAAACACCATGCCTTAGCGTAAAATTGAACTTAATGTACTGTAAAGGACAGCGTATATTTTTTAAAACTATTATGGGATTTTATTTGATGAAGGTTTTCTTTTAGTTAATGTATTTTCCAAAACTGAGGATGCGTTTTATGAATAATTCTAACTAAGGATTTGATACTATTACCAATTAAACGATAATTGGATTATTTGAAATATTTTTACAACCCTGAAAAATCACAATTTTCTCCGTTGAGCAATTTAAAGAGTTATTTTTTAAATAACATGTTACCTTACTTCCGTCCGAACTGTTTACGAAAGCTTACTGGTGCATTTTAATTTTATAATTTCACGTTTCGTTACTATTTTTAGCATTAGGTTATTTTGCTGTATGCAATTCTGCCTGGTGTGATCAAATGTGCCTTTTCTCCCGCGCCATTTTTTTTCTAAAAGTACAGTACTTGTACGTGGGATGAGGGGGGGGGGATTTGGGTTGAACAGTGGGGGCTTAAATTAATTTTGCCTTGATTGCCAAAGATTGTTGAGCAAATTGTTAAGCGTACGTAGCTACCCCCTCTCTCCCAGGGGCAATCCTGGGCTCTGGACTGAGTGCACCACGCAACCTGACCGTCGTCGTGGCTGGGGAGGGATTAAAGGTGTCGTGGCTACCGCCCATCAAATCGACAGCGGTGGAAGCTACTTTCTACCTGGTGGAAATCAAGACGGGAGGGGCTTCTACCAATTGGAGCGCCCTCAGTGCCTTAGTTCGAGCCCCAAATCATTCTTATGCGTGTAAGTAAAAGAATGCCTATCCCTCGTCAATTTTCTACTAGAATGCATTGCGAGATACTAAAGATCAAAACATACAGTAGTTTAGCAAAGTATACAGATTAGATAGCTGAAGAATACTTTGAAATGAATAGCAATCTTGTTGTCAGCACCAGCTTCTGGCTAAAACAAGAAGCAGTATGGTGTAACAAAAATGTTTAATGTTATCATTGTGCGTACTGAAAGTCATTACAATGCATTGCAGTGTTGAAATATATTTAAATCCGATATGGAAAATGTAAAAGCCATACTAAGTATATATATATATTTTTTTTTGATAAACATATGACTGGAACACTGGTCTCATAGGTGTTTATCCTGTATCTATGACACGAATATGCATATACATTTAGACCTTGAAATGTGTAGTGTAGAGTTTCTTTGGTAAATTTGCCCGTGAATTCACAACTTTACCTGATGGTGCGAAAAGTATTTATAGAAATTTCCAAATTTTCACCAACAACTTACGACCTATCGTTACGTCAATAATCATGACTGTAACACCCTGCATGCATGTATATTTATTACTTTTATGTTACAAACAGATACACACTTTACAGCTGCATTTTCCATTATCATTAGGATTGATATTCAAACTGCTACCTCTTGCAATAAATATACATGTAATTGACCGCCAACGATGTTGAAACTTGACGCTGATATAAGTGTCTAATTAAATGTTCTTATAAGCCATTAGTAAATTACAAAAGTGGAGTATAATTGTACATTGCAATGACTTTGAATATCCACGTTCTGTTGTAAATGTACCTTTACAGACAAATAGCGAGTTATTCTTTTAATAACGTATGTATCATGTGGACATGTTAAAAGCGCAACATTAGACAATATAAACCACACACGTGTGTGATCGTAAAAGAATCCTTAATAAGAAAACTAAATTGTGTGGGCATTTTATCTTATCTGTAAATTAGTATTAATCCTCGAACTTATCCAAACATTTGAATAATGATTTAAAACTGTCTTTTTGCAACTCTGTTGAATTTACAATTTGAAATAATATTTTCTATGAGATTTTGAGCCCCAATATAAATGCTAGTTTACAAATTGAACCGCAACTGAAATGTCACGCTGTTGATCTGTCCTCGACTAGTTCCAATGTTATACATGTACATGTAGTTAATAAGGCACCGGAGCATCGCGAATGCCACCTGTTTACTATCTTTGATGTACACTCTTGAACTGGCAACTGATGTGTCCATTGATTTTGTAGTCACCAATCCCTCGCCAGGGATGACGTACTTCTTCCGCATAATTGCGCGAACCCTAGTCGCTGCCAGTGTTCCTAGTGAGGTGGTGCAGATAACAGTGCCTGGTGAGTCATGTGATTGTGCACGTAAGCCCTACCAGCTCTCCTCTCCTGCCCTGCCTTGAAAGAACCATGGAAGGCATGCATGAAGGGCATCCAGAATTCCCCAACAGACTGAGTGCGCAGAGAGTGCCGAGAATGCACGTGCCTGCTTGCCCGTGTCCATGCATGCTCTTCGAGCCAAACTTTAGCCTCACAACGCATTGCCGAAGTCAACGGTCATGATCAAACCCGTTTTTTTTCTTCATTTTTTTTTCTTTTTTCTGTCGTTTCATTTGATCGTTTGGAAGACTCAGATTTTGATGGTGTATTTCCTTCATTGCTTTGATTTCTATTCCTCATCCTGGCACACCATGTTTTTTTACCTGTGGTTTTTTATTTTGTTTGCCTCTATTTTTGACGTCGCCGGAAGTTGAACCGGCATTCGATTTTTTTTCTCTTGTATTCGAGAGTCAGTGAAGTAGGGACAGGACCACATTTTTTTCTAAATTCAACGAACTCACATTAATCAGCTTGAGCTATGAGCTAAACTGTTTAAAACGGCTGATGTTCCAAAAATGCACCACAATGACCGCCGTCGTTAACGGCATGCTATATTTCTAAGTTAGAATCATGGTGTCCTCTTATAAGAGGGACGCCTAGTTAGTACATCTGTACATTTTTCACAAGGTTATTTAACAATATTAACAGCTATTTGCCTACATTACCTATTGATGGTAGTTTTTGCTTAGTTGTGAAAAAACTACATACTGCACGTATGCTTTTACCAGTATACAGTAATAACATTCTAACTGGAATCAGAAAAATTATATCCAAGTTGCACGGAATTTTAGAGCATCAATATGAATGTGTGCATTAAATTGGATGTGGAGATAGTGCTGGCGAGTTTTGGAACTTGACTGCTTTAATCATTTGAGCTCAATAGATCAAGAAATCTGATATTGATGTACACTTTACTGTGCACCCTTTATATAGAAATTTCTTAAAATAATTGTTAATGTTTTTCTTGCCCTTAACTACTGCTAGAGTTCAGTTGACTTTGGGAATATGCTCAAATTGCATTGATTAATCGAAACAAAGCGGGCACGGTTTTTCTATCTACACAACGGTACCTACTTGTAGACTTATCACTAAATCTGCTATTGTAAATATTTTCCACACAAAATTATCCCCGGGCGATTTTAATACAAACTAAGCGTGATCAAGCTACAGGATATCAGTAGCACTCATTCATCAACAAACTATTCTTAATAAATAAGCCCCGATTTTATTTACTCATCTTCTTAACCCTTTTGTGAAGGAAAATAGCTCAGGATTCCTCACATTGAAAGTTTTTTGTATTCTCGTGTAAACATCGCGCAGAGACATTTCAACATTGTTTTTGCATGATTCATGCGTAAAGTCATCGTTATTAAGCTGAACATTAAAGCAACATGCAGTTATCGGCGGCAAACATATTGCTCCTTATTTTTTGACGTCTTTTTTTTCGAGATTTTGACTTGGTATGCTAGTGGCGAATGCCCCAAGACGGCGACATTCCACTCGTGATTTGTTTTTCTGCAAATTGATTTGCCTTCGAGATATTATTGGATCCCTTATCAAATTCAGCATTGATTCCACCCCCAATTCCCATGTCGTTAAAACGCCCCACTAAGGTTCCTTCCTATCCCCTTATTTATCAGTCAGCATCATTTACCATCTTTGGATTTATTTATTCTTTTTTAGTTTTATTATTATTATAATTTTGTACTTTAGTTTGTCGTTCAGCTTTGTCTCTCTGGATGTGGTGTTCCTTTTTTTACAAACACTTGTCTTTGATCGTGGTCTCACTTACTGTTTTTCTTTTTGTTTTGCCGTGCTTTCTCAGAAAGGAAAGATACTGGTAAGTCGATTTCTCAGCGCTAACGCCTCAGCATTTTTTGCCTTTGATTCCATTCTCCATTGATCTCTTACGTTGAAGGGCCTATAGTGACCTTACTCCGAGGTGTTTTCGCATAGCTTAAGGCGTTAGATTAGGTCAAGGATGTTGTTAGGCTACGAAGATTTGCTAGTTGTTGCCCCATTGCGTAGCTGGCGGCTAACTGAACTGGCACTTGGATGAGTCGCGCGTTAGATGATAACAGTTTCTCACCATTTCGCACATTCATTGTCTTACCATTTTTCCACCACCTCGTTTTTCTCCTTTCTTTCCCTTCAATTTCGCATTCTTTTCTTTCGCATACGGTGTCGTCTCGTCGTTTGGTAAACGCCTCTTTGGCCACTGTTTCAACTTGCATAATAGATATGCCTGTTTGACGTAGACTCGTTTTAGAGATGTTCTCTCGTGTTTAGGACCCAAACCGAATCCGCCCCGCAACGTATCGGTGAAGGAGGTCAACGACGGCATCATGATTTCGTGGCTGCCACCCCTCGATTCAGCCGTTCAGCCGTCGTATTACACGTTGGAACAACGCGTGGAGGACAGCCTGTTTTCTCCGATTGATGGGCACATGAAATCCTTGTCATATTTGTGTAAGTACTTCGTACGGTGCATCCCAATCAAAGATTGAAAAAGTATGTTCTTCGTTCGTACATTAAAACCCGAATATCAAAAAGCTTATCGCTGTAATATTTACAATTTTGAAACTAAAACTCTACAGTTAATTTTAAATTTGTCTTTTCGTCCCTTGTAGACACATCACATTTTAAACTGATTTTTTTAAATTTAAAAGGCTTGAATAAATGTATGTTTTAAATTGTAAACGGGCTACGTAAATAGCCTCGATGTCTCGAATGTCTCGAGATTGTGTTTCATTTGATAATAACCAATTTTTTACATTTATAGCACGCAGTTTCGAGCGCCGTTAAATAATATTAAAAAAATGACCGTCATATATTGGGTTTTAATCATTTTTGTAAACACGATTCCAGTGGTTGTATTTGTAAAATGGTCAGGTTTTCTCTAACCTTTATCTTCATTATTGTTTTCGTCGTTTCCGTAGTGAAAAACCCACTGGGAGGCAAAACGTATCACTTCAGGGTGATGTCCCGCACTCCAACATCTAATAGTGCTTACTCGGAAGTAGCTAAATTCGTCGTGCCTGGTGAGTACTGCAAAAATCAATTATCAATGCAGTGTTGTTGCGGGCACTAATATCGAATATTTTGCGCAGCTCGTTTTAAGGACAAAGCCATTACAGCTGGAGTAGTGGGAGGCATTCTCTTCTTTATAGTGGCCATCATCCTTTCCATTTGTGCAGTTAAAATATGCAACAAACGTAAAAGACGCCGCCAGGAAAGAGGTATTACGACTCCTCTCATTAGTGTTATCTTTTGTCATGGGTCAGAAAGTGATCTGCCCAAGCAGACCACCATTGTCAAATGCATTGAAATTCAAATGAACGGGCAGGGGGTGGGAAAAACGACAAAGTAATCGGGCAATTTCAATAGAACTGAGCAACATCAAACTACCGTACCAAATGGAATCGGTACGGTATATATATAAAATGATTTGATATCACTGTTCAGGTACACTAGTAACGCAACTTATTGTTGAAACATGGCATTTCATTTGATCATGTTTTTTTGTTTTTTTATAAATTGTTAACCATCGCTTTCAAGTCATGCATTTATTTTAAAGACATCGTCGATTCCTTACACGTACCATCAAATATACTATAATATACTGTAATGGTATGCAAAAATTTTTTTTTTATTTTTATAAGCATCATTTTATGCATGATATAATGCTCAACACATGTATTTTCAATAAGTTTTTAAATGAAATTCATCTTTCTTGGAAAGACGAGGTAGAAAACTGAAACTTATTAGAAGTAGTTTATTTCGTTTTTTGAGTTGATTCTGGAAGCGTTTCTATCCTTGACGTAATTTGAACATTGTGCTCAGTTTTATTCGTGTCGGCCAAATTCGTCACACCAGCTACAACATTGAAGGTCGAAAACCAGTATTGGTGAACCTTGCAACATAAGTTTGCATGTCCCTCGATCACAGTCTCTACCTTCTCCTTCCCTCCATCTTACTCCTAGTTATGATTTTAAATGTGTTTTGCATGTTTTTGGATGCTAAATTTAACTAACCATTTTTTTTTTAATAGTTGCATGGTAAGGATTTTAGCACCATCTTCTTTATGGGATTATGTTGCATTTCTCTATATAATGCACACTGTAATAATACATTGTATGCATGAACTGTGATTAGTTTTTATTAAATTTGTTTCGGTCACGTTTTGTCTTTGTTGTCTGTCTTCTTGGCTCGGGGTAAAATTTATTATGGTTATGGTACTCTTTTGTGTTGTCCGTCTCATTCTCTCGAAACATTTCCGTTTGTTGATACAATGAATCACAGCTTGTTTTCAATTAACATTGCAGCCTTCTTACCTAACCTCTGATAAGTCATATACCTGGTACCTTGTGTTTCCGTCTCACACGAGCATACTTTTGAGTATACATGTATTTTAAGCTGTTTTATTCTAATTAATAATACATCACACGACCAGGTTACCTTAAAAAAAGTTTTCTCTAAAGTAACCTGGTCGTGCCATGTATTATTAATTTGACTAATATTCCGACCACTTGAAGATGAGTATTTATGCTGTCTTATTCTGTATCTTTAAATTGAATTTGAGAAAACATATGTACCATATATACAATTCGAAAATCTAAAAACCTCCTTTACCGGATGTAACGAATCTCAACGCCCAAACCGGCCTTGAAGCTGGTCACAATTTGGCCGAAAAAAATATAATTTCGGTATTTTTCTAAAGTTTTTATAAGATAATTTGTTGACTTAGATATTGAATTACTTTGTCAAGCAATTGCCTTGAAAGGATTACGAATTTCTGCTCGTTTCCTCATAATGTCATTTGGCATTTTTAGAACATTGGGCAACTATTAGGTTAATTTCCGTTATACTCGATAAACTTGGTTATACATGTATCAGGTTTATTCCATATTCGAATAATTATGAATATTTTCAACAGTTTATCAGTAAATTATTATTTTTAATGAAACGAGTAAAACTGAGCAATAAGATGAGCAATAAAAGTTTCTCATCAGATGATATAATGATTTTAGCAAAATTGAAGTTTGTGCTCAGATTTATTCACTTCACGGTTACCACTAGTATCTTCGGCGGTAGAGCAGATGTGACCTTACTTGCGCAAAATCAAGCGATATTAGCTATTGAAGCCCGCATACCGATGTATACGCGCAAGTTTGCCCAACTGCTTAACCGTCAAGCCTTGTGTGAATAACCCATAATTTTTTAGAAGGGAAATGTAGGCTATATTTGAAGCCATGCTTAGTATAGGCACATTCAGTGGTGCTCCCGAAAACCTTGATATTTGGGGGACCAGCTTTGAACTGATGTCGACGCAAGTAATTTCTGATCGATGCACTCGATCTTTGTTTCGTTTTTCGATGACGATTAGCATATAGCATGGTTGCCTGCCGTGTAACTGATGTGCGAAATGGAGGACATGGACCAGCAACAGGTAGCCCAGTGCCCCTTAGAAAGTAAGTTTCGAATTCCTATCTATCAAGGTACACTCTTCGTACACTGTGTCGCTGTAACATTGTTTAATTTATAACCGCAAAAGAGATGCATAGCAAACTCTCACTTGTTCTGAGAAGCATTGCAAAGAATGGCTCTTTCGGTGCGATTTCTGTTGATTTCGTGCATTGCTGTTAATTATCTGTCGCATGCCTTATCAGGGTTGGAATATTGTTTTCTACTTAGGCTCGATGTGTGCATCCTTAAATTCTATAAGTGTTCCATTTTTATTTGCCTTCTAGAAGTAAAAAAACAAACATCGTTGAATGCACTATACTATAGTTGTTGGTAGCTTCTGTGGGATACTATAGCGTTATCAAATTGTACATTCCTTTTGTAGATACTGTAAAAAATTGTAGATTACTATTTATTTTATGCAGGTGGCGTAATGTGTTTATTAGCAAGTACATTGTAGTTATGAATTGACCCTTTTGCTAATCAGATCCTCTTGCGGATTTTTAAGGAACTATTAAAAGGACTTTACAAATAGAACGGCGCTTTCAGCGCATAGATAACTTGCACATGCAATAGCCAGCATGCGCCGTCTGCTCGTGAAGGCTATCTTTACATCCTTAATGCATACAGCACTAATGATCACGAGCACTTTCACGAGCAGACGGCGCATGCTGGCTATTGCATGTGCAAGTTATCTATGCGCTGAAAGCGCCGTTCTATTTGAAAAGTCCTTTTAATAGTTCCTTAAAAATCCGCAAGAGGATTTGATTAGCAAAAGGGTCAATTGAGGGTGTGCCAAAATGCCACTTTATGCCTGAAGCATTCCCTCAGCAACACCTGCCAAATTCGACACCTTTAACCGACGATCGTGCGCATGAAAACGTGGCGACATGAGTACATACAGCCGTCAGGAGTCCACACTGTCCACTCTCCGGTCGACTACCAAAACGTTAGCTTTTTGCTGCCGTAGCCGACGAGCCATGTGGACAAATCGCGTTTGTTCTTGGGCAAGATCCCGAAGTGGGCAATTTAAATACCGAATGTCAAAGCATTAACGATACAGATTCTGCGCTTGAACTTTTTGAGGCAGGAAAACCTTGTGCCTCTGGCCACTCTTTACTCTGTTCACTGCAAATTTTGATGACCGAGACTGCCACTTGAACTTGGCTGGCGGCTTAACCCCTTGTGATTCTCATGTGGGCTCTGTGCTTTATTTGTGCTCCTCGTGTCTTTCTTTCTCTTTGCTTTGTTTCAACCCTCTGTTTATGTGTGCGCTTTACTTTTTGACCATCCTCAACCCCCTTGCATGCCTGAGTCTTTTAACACAACTTTGCGCTTGAAATCTTGTCTTTGAACTCTACATAAAACCAAATGAAAACAAAGATTAATAACATGGAGCTGTAGCAAAGAGTTGGTGGCAAAGGATGGGGTGCTGCTGCGAACCAAAACTGCATGATTATTTGTTACTATCTGTAGCCAGGGGAGGGAAATTACCATTTTATCAAGGTTTTGTCGTTACATTTAGGCACGCTATCCAAAAACCTGAGCTATATCCTGCATTTCACGGATAATCTTATATTTTTACTAAAGCTTTTGCACAAATTTATTTTTTTAAAAAAAAGGGATTTATAACTAATCTTTGAAGCGCACAAGCAAAAATTCATTCCTGAACTTAACATGTTCTTGAAATTCAAAGGATAAATAAATGAGAAAAAAATGATGCAATTCGTTCTGCAGGAACTATGTAACAAATTAGCGAATTTAAAATTGCTATAGCAAACTCCTCTTAAATGAATAGTTGGAATAAATGTTCACAACAACGAGTGTACAATATTTGCACAAGTTTGCCCGTCTTTCCTTGAAAAGTGAAAAACAATGATAAATTACATTCAACACGTACTGTCCACAATAAAAACTGCACCTATCACACATAACATTTTTGCAATGCAAATGGTGACAATCTACATCAGGTATGTGGTTACTGTATGCATAGGCTCAAGAGTTGCACATGCTTGATCAGAAAGGGGCCGAAAAAAAGCTTCTATTGGAACAAGTACAACTTTTATAAAAATGTGGACCTTTCTCTAAGCTAAAAGAACTTGACATTAGGCTGAAGTTTAAGCATAACAACTTAATGTTATCTTTCACAATTATTATTACACTAAGTATCTCTATTTTAGGTCTAACGTATTTATATTATTTCTTAGACCTACACACCTACACTTGCTCAAAGCACAAGGGCACCCAGGCAATTCTCTTGGAAATAAAACCAAAGTTTGTTTTTCTCTTCGTAGCAAAGGATATTGAATGTAGGCAAAGCCTCGAGGGCGGCGGTTGTAGTAATCCACTGGGACGTAAACATCTGAAATCTTTGGATATAACAGTTTGGACAAAAAAATTGACTACAACTTCTACAGTGATTGTGGCAAATTTTCAGCAAATGGGAAGTAATTATGTGCACTTACGGGACCATATTTACTGAATAAACTTCTCAGGTCCTCTTGTCTAGACAAAAAGAAGGTAAAAAAGCAGCCTGAGTCAAGGAAAGCACTAACATGTTAAAAGCAAGCCTAAATCCGAAGCAGATTTATCGGAATTAGGATAGTTTTGCCATATCAGGCAAAAATAAATATAAAGCAACTAGTCAAAGAAAACAGCCACAAAATAATAAAACTACTATGCAATCTTAGTATACCACGCCATATCATCTACGCAAGGATTAATATTCAGACTCGTATTCTGTACAACTTATCTAAACTAAGGGATGGTTAATCAATTAAGCACTAACGCTGTGGCGCTGACTGCGGGGTATAGAATTGAATTGAATTAACTAATTGGCACGTGACATATTAACCAACTTACATACAGCTTTAAACTTAGACATGGATGTTTGTCCATGGTTGGCATAAGGAAAGGTTTCGATTTTTTTATGCCTAGTATAAGTAATTTAATGTGCGGTTGTGCACATAAAAGATTTACCGATTTTTGTTGACAGTTGCATGGATATAGATCAGCTTGTGATCTTTTAAGACCCAATTCCCACTGCATTATGGCATGTCCAACACAATGTATGGAACATACCAGTTAGTCAGTGTCATTGTCAGAAGACAATATTGTTTCAAGTCATTCTTTCATCTTAATAGCGAAAATAAAAAAACATTCCTTCGTACATGAGTAGATAAACTCATACCGGTTAGATTTTACATTCATGGTTTTGTTATCTAATCCAGTTTTTCCCACTCACTGAGCCTTTCAATTATTTTGTATAATTCAGGGTTGGTGATGTGTCATCACTCCGCCAACCTTGCTCGATCGAATTCGTTGGGAAAAATGTGTCAAACATGGAATTCATGGTATTTGTAGACATACATGATGTAACTCCAAAATTCATGTCTTATTTAAGTAAATTAATTGTTAATAATTTTCATTCATTGTTCGAATTAAGTTTTCAGCGCAAACATTTGGCAGTAATACCAACGTATGAAATTCAATTAGTACAATAATGCGAAAGTGTTATACACTGTATTTCTGGTGTGGAGGAATCCACTTTTTCCATGGGCGGGAACATTTCGCGGGCACCCTGTACATCGCATAATAGATTAGGCTTACCGTGGAATGCCTCATTCTGAAGTCGCGAATGTAAACTGGAATCTATTTACCGGTATTACTTTATTTAGCAAAATTTTTCGCTATCGATAGTTATCCCGCGTTCTGAAAAGGTATCCACTGATCAACTCGGCACGGCGAAACAACCAAAAAGAGACGTTTCGAACGCAAAAAAGCATGGCAGGCTTAAACATGATGGCGTTTTTAGTTCCAGAACACAAAGAGAGCCGAAGGCATTTTTTCAAATATTAATCGAAAAAAACAGACGCAAAAATTAACGTTACCTGGAATTTTCGGGCACATTCCTGACGTACAATGAAGTATTGGGCGGTCTCGAATATCGGGACTGGGACGACATTTCCCGATTGAATGCAATATGCTCGCCCGTTGACGCTACTTCGAATTGACGAAAAAGCAGAAAAACGCGAAAATACTACGGAGTCCCCCAACGTCAACGCATATATACTGGGACGTGAATCACGTGATGTCAAGTGTGACGTCAGGCGTGTCAGGGTGACGAAAAAGTGTAATAGTTTTGGTCAATCAAAACAAAAGACTTCGATATCAAATGAAAAGGCAGGTAAAATCCATTATTTCAATCATGGGCCACTTTGAAACACTAATTTTAAAAAAAAACATTTAATAAGAAAATAATTAACATACGTTTACAGGCAAATGTTCGGCATACTTGAAACTAGCGCAATAATTACGATTTAAGTACGAATTAAAAAATTATCGACGTGTGCTATAATTGGTTGTTCTTTTGGCCTCTAAAAATGGAACAATGCACGATCCAAGTGGCACGATCCGTCCAGAGTTCTGTTTGCGTCGGTAGCCATGGTAACAGTATGAAATGTATAGGGCGATGTGACCAGATAACCCCGAGCGCCGTAAGCCACAGTATAAGCACGAACGTAAGCTGACCAGCTGACATGACGTAAGCCGTCAGGACGTCATAAATCAAGACCGCTATATTGGGAATCATTAAAAAAACCGCTCAGAAATTTAATATTATTTCAATTACGGTATAAATTCATTAAAGAAACCTAAAAACTGATAATTTTTGGATAAATTTGCTAATCGTCAAACTAAATAGCATAGAAGAATGGCGCCCTAATCGAAACTGGCCGCCATGTTGGGAGTCATTATTTAAACAAAAACACCCGAAAATTCGAAATTAAACCAAATAAAACAAATTAAAAAATTACAATTTTAGACATATTTTCAAATTATTACTACATTTGCATCAAATATACAGTAGTAAAAAAGAGGTCAAATCAGATAACATAAAAAACCCTAAAATGGTCGAAATTCGGTTGCCAGACAGCCACCAAAAACTCTATAAATTTCAATTAAGTTCCAATGGAAAATTCCATTGAAAATTCTACAATTTCTTATAAAATCACCTTCTAAATCCGATACTTTAGCCTTAACATCTGATCAAAACAATATGAAGCTAGATTTCGCCTACAGGCCGCCATATTGGGAGTCGCACCTTCCACAACCACCCCCTGCAAATTTATATTAGAAATTTCATTAAAATCGATTACAACTTTCAAAAATTTGACAATTTTCTATAAATTTACCTTCAAAAAAACCGGATATATGAGCCTTAGAAACAAATCGTAACCGAAACGAAGCTAGAATTCGTCCGTACGACCGCCGCCATGTTGGGAGTCGCACCTTCTATACAAGACCCTACAAGTTTCGAATAAATTTCGTTAAAATCCATCGAAACACATCAATGTTCTTTAAATTTCTTCTGAAATTACCTAAAAAATCGATTATTTAGTACATGTACATCAGTCCAAAAGCAGAATCATAAAACCTATAAAAACCTAGAGATAAAATAATCGTATTAACATTCGAAAATCGCGATCCAAGTAATTGGGACTGCTCTTAGTCTGGTCCTTTGGCCCTAGGGCCCTAGGGCCAAAGGGCGCGCAAGCCTCTCCACCGCGGCAAGGTGGCAGCCCTTCGGAGAGGCCCCTCTCTCCGATGCGGAATGCTGAAAAATCAGCTCAAATCTTCGTTTCAAAAATCGTGAGATCAGAAGAAAATTTGCGATTGAAAAATCACTAAAAGAGATGATTTTACGTAGAAAATCAGTACGTGGAATTGAAAAATCTTTGAAATCCCATGGAAAATCAATGATCGGAGACACGAGTCTCGAAATGAATGCGTAAGTCGTGAAATCCAAGTAAGATCGAAGATTTTTATAGAAAAATCGTGAGATAGATTCACGTATTTATGATTCGTGTGAAAAGTCACGAGATCGAAGAGACAAAAATCTCAAAATCGGACCCGGCGCCAAGTCCGATTTTTCGATGATTTGTAAATTGGTACACAATTTTGGATTTGCATCGGAGCGAGAGGGCTAGTATACGTCAGAACGTTACGTAGCAGGTTAGTTAGAATTAGGGAAGGATTTTGACGGTGCTCGAGCTCGTTGAAGACTACGATGGATGCATCGTTCGATCCTGTCGTGGATCCGCTACGCGATTTGAGGCAAAAAAATAGAAATTATTATCGATGAAAATTAAACATTTCATTAATTGCAAATACCCCGTGAGACACCCGGTGTCTCGTTCCAACGATGCGACGATCCCGCACTGTCCTTCCTGTCCTTACGCTGTCTTTCCATCTGTCCTGTAGTTTGCGAGAAAAGGAAATAGTAGATATGTTTCTCCATTAGTTGTGACAATCTGCACAGGGTTCCCCCTGACTTTTCCAGGTTTAAAAAAAATTTCCATGACCAATGACAACGTGAAAGATTGACATTAGAAAATATTTTTTTAAATTTACTAACAACAATTTTGAAAATTAACGAAGACATTTTTTTAAAAATTCAAAAAAATTGCGTGAACATTTTTAAAATAGGAAAATAATGGATTCGGAAAATGCTAAAAATTTGTGCTCGGAAAAAATGGAAAATTTCGCAAGTTTGTGCACCAAAAACGTGGAAAAGTTTTCAAATTTGTACTCAGAAAACGTGGAAAAGATTGCAAATTTGTACTCGCAAAACGTGGAAAATTTTGCAAATTAATCTTCAGAAAACGTGGAAAATTGTGTAAATTTGTACACAGAAAACATGGAGAATTTTGCAAATTTGTACTTGGAAAAACGTGGAAATTTTTGCCAATTAATACTCAGAAAACATGAAGAACTGTGCAAATTTGTACATGGAAAATGGGGAAAATTTTACAAATCTGTATTCCTAAAATGTGAAAATTTTCAGCAAATTTCTACTCATAAAATGAGCCCCAAACTAACCTTGTATAAGTACTAATTTTGGAATGCCATGACTGTGTTGAATTTCCCTGACTTTTTCAAAATAAACCGTTCTTCCCTGACTTTACCAGTTCATTTACAATTTCTCTGAGTTTTCCAGGTCTGGGGGATCCCTGAACTTGTACTTAAGTTGAGATAATTTGTCCATAAGTTGAAACAACACTCAGATAAACTAACCTCTTTCCTTTGATTAAAGAGTTCCAGCTCGAGCCACCGCGCCATCCATCTTCTGTTCCTTAAAATTAATTGAGTGGAAAAAAAGAACACAGTTTAATCAAAAAGTTAAAAAAGTACAAAAACTTCCAAGGCAATTTCGTAAAAAATGACCCATTTCAAGGAGCAAAAAGCGTCCCAATTCAAAAAATTTGAAAACGTACACCATGATCCTTGTAAATCACCTGCCGTGGTTCCTCCAGTCATCCGGCCGCGGCATCGCCTAAAAAAACAGACTTTAAAGCGAGTGTCAAATCGTATCAAAAATTGGTTTATACTAAACCTCTATAGTACGTCTTCTGTCCGATGTCCATCGCTGCGGCGGGCGAGATCGCGTCTATCCATGACTGTCGTCCAGGGTCTTTGAGGAGTGAAAAAGTCTTAGCATATAGTGGTTTCAAAAAAGTGAAAACTATAACTTAGAAGTTGGCTTTAATTGACCTTGATTTCAGATCCTGCTGAACGATGACCATCGCAGTTGCGTCCATTGTTGACCGCCGTCTAGGATCTTAAAGAGAAAAAAAACTTAAAGAGTACAAATACTGAGCCTAAATACGTTCCAAAAAAGTGAAAAAAACTTAAAATTTGGCTACAACTGACCTTTTCTTCAGATCCTGCTGACCGATGTCCAACGCTTCCCGTGGTTCCTCTGGTCCTCCGCAGCGGCGTCGACCCCTCGAAAAAAGAAAATATTTTAGTGCAAGTGAACACATCAAATATTGCATCCTACCTCTATATCTTCTTCGGTCCAGCTCCCGATGACCGATGTACATCGCTGACCTCTGTCCAGGATCTTCAAGAAATTAAAAATATTGATCAAAAACTAGTTGAATAAAAGTAAAAATAGAGACCTAAAATCTGGTTCCAACTGACCATTATTTCATATCCCGCAGACCCTTGTCCGTCGCAGTTGCATCCATCGATGACTGCTGTCCAGGATCTTGAAAAAAAAATACGGAGAATAAATAGGTTTCAAAAAAGTGAAAACTCAAACTTAGAAGTTGGCTTCAACTGACCTTTATTTGAGATCCTGCTGACCGATGACCATCGCAGTTGCGTCCATCGTTGATCGCTGTCCAGGATCTTCGAGGATTTAAAATAAATATTGAGCATAAAAAGGCATGAAAAAGTTAAAACAAACTTAAAAACTGATGGATCAAACTGACCATTACTCCAGATCCTTCTGACCGATGTCCAACGCTGCCTGTGGTTCCTCCGGCCATCTGCCGCAGCCTCGACCCCTCGAAAAAAGAAAATATTTTAATGCAAGTGAACACATCAAATATTGCATCCTACCTCTATGTCTTCTTCGGTCCAGCTCCTGATGAGCGATGTCCATCGCTGACCACTGTCCTTCGATGACCTCTGTCCAGGGTCTTTAAGGAAGTAAAACTACTGATCAAAAATTAGTTGAAAAAAAAGTAAAAACCGAGACCTAAAATCTGGTTCCAACTGACCATTATTTCAGATACCGCTTACTGATGTTCATCGCCATTGCGTTCATCGATGACTGCTGTCCATGATCTTCAAGGAAGCAAAATACTGAGCATAAAACAATATAAAAAAGAAACTTAAAAGTTAGCTCTAACTGACCATTATCTCAGATCCTGCTTACTGATGTCCATCGCAGTTGCATCCAACGTCGATCACTGTCCAGGATCTTTGAGAAAGTAAAAGTGCAAATCAAAAATTGGTCAAAACAAAAGTAAAAACAGAAACTGGCTAAAACTGACCGTTATTTCCAATCCCGCTGACTGATGTCCATCCGCCGCCGCAACCACCCCTCGAAAACCGCTGTCCAGGATCTTTTAAGATGTAAAAAATGCTAAGCTTCAAATTTTGATAAAATAAAAAAATCGAAGCATTTCCTCGTGCCGCAAAATTTAAAACTCACTCGGTGTCATTGTCCCTGGTCATCCTGTGGTTGCACTAAAGCCTTAAAGATCCGAGACGACGTCCATCCAACTTCTGACAATTCTGCAAACCAAAAAACCAACATTAATAAAAGTAATGAAACCAATGTGACAAAACCTCGTAGCGTCACGATCGAAGGCCTTCGAGTGTCCATCTTCATTCTTCGTCCGGACAATGTACGATCGCATGTTAGAAATGATCAATGATTTGAACGAGCGAATCAAAAGATGACCCCTATGATCGTCGGAAGTATCGCCCGAAGAGAGATTGACCGATGCCCATAGAGATCCGGTCAACGTATGTCTCGGACCGCCAAAATAACGGACAGGAGGATTCGAGAAGTTCCCCTTGACTGCAAAGCGATCAATACCAAGCCCACGAGTGACCGTCAACATCATGGACATAATAATCCAAGAAGTTCTCCTTTGATGAGGTCCAAGAAGTTCTCCCTTAGCTAGATGACCAATACCATCATCAACATGATGGTAAAAGTTCTCCCTTCCCTGGATGACCAATATCCTCATGCATAAGAAGGTCCAAGAAGATGGACATTTTAAGGTCTAAGAAGTTCTCCCTTTCGTACAGTGACCAATACCCTCCCTCATGGACATGATGGTCCAAGAAGTTCTCCCTTTCGTGATGTGTCCAATACCCTCATGGACATGATGGTCCAAGAAGTTCTCCCTTCTGTAAAGTAACCAAAAACCTCATGGACAAGAAGGTCCAAGAAGTTCTCCCTTCTGTGAAGTGACCAATACCCTCATGGGTGAGAGGGTCAAGGAACTTCCCATGCAGTAACCAATACCAACTTTAACGGAATGCCCTAAATTGCACTGGTCAGCATCACCGATGCATGTAGAAAGCAGGTCAATGTACACTTCAGACCGTGCCGTCTTGAATGGCCACGAGTGACCGATACCGCAGCGTTTCATTCAAACTGACCACTGACATGATCGCCTGATGCCAAAATTTGCCCAAAGAGTCATTGATGGCCGAAGAGCCGAGCGGTCATCCCCGTTTTTTACCTTGCCATCGTAAATGACAAGGGCGGTGATCTCAAGATCATAAGTTCAGCACACACTCAGATTAACCAAAAACTAAGCATTAGCTAGCTGGAACTACAAATCGAGCAAAAGCTCGCAAATACAAAGTGAGCGAAAGCTCATAAACACAAACTGAGCAAAAGCTTGAAACCACAACTTAAATTGTGAATATATAAGCTCGAAAGCAGAAATTGAGCATAAGCACGGAACCACAAAGTGATACATAGGCTCTGAAGCAGAAATTGAGTACAAGCGCAGAAACAAGTACAAGTTGAGCATAAGCTCAGAAATTAAACAATAGCTCGGAACCACAAAGTGAGCATAGGCTCGGAAGAAGAAATTGAGCATAGGCTCGGAAGCAGAAATTGAGTATATATATAAAAACTCGAAGACCAAAACTGAGTATAAGCGCAGAACCACTAACTGCATGAGCAAAAGCTCAGAGCCACAAAGTGAGTATAAGCTAGGAAGCAGAAATTGAGCAAAAGCTCAGAATCACAAAGTGAGCATAAGTTCAGAAGCAGAAATTGAGCATAAGCTGAGAACCAGGTACAAGTTGAGCATTAGCTCAGAATCAATAATTGAGCATGTAAGCCCGGAACCACAAATTGATCACAAGCTCGCAAATAAAAACTGAGCATAAACTCAGAAAAGGAAGGACATATGCATGGACTCATGCATGCAGAACGAAATTAAACCTCAAACATCGATGAAGCTGTCGATTGATCGAAACTCGAAGCAGAGTTACTCATGCTCAAGCTCGGCCAACTCAAGTCTGGTCTGGGAATCAAGTATCCTGGAAAGACAAAAAAAAATTTGTTAATACATGTATTACTGTTCATAACAATGTTTTCAAAAGCTATCAAAGTGAGTTTTCCCAATCCCAAACTGCGCATGCGCATATCCCTTTCTCCGGCTTAAATTTCCACCGCTGGGCGGCGCCCAAACCATGCAATTGTAAACCTGAATCGTTGCTTTAACGGGAGATTTTTCCACTAACTTTTATCAGCGCCGCATACCGGACGCGCATCGAGTCACAGTTGCCCCCGCTAACAAAATTTTTACAATTTCTCGGCCAATTTCAGGGTTTCCGACCCAATTTCGCGTATCGATACGACGCGAAACGTTCCCGAATTTAGAATTTCTTGAAAAAAACGTCCGAAAAACCCTCTACAAATAGCTAAAAACTCAATTTGACGCTTACCCAATTTGAACATTGCCTCTTCCGATCTCGATCAGCTGACGATTTGGTTTCGCGGGTTAATTAGATGTTTTTACTCCTTTCGACAGGAGAGCTATATAATTAGCCAGTGTTCACACATGTTATAACAGACCAAATCTGGGAATTTGGCGTGCTACTCTAATTCAACCAAGAGAGAATCACTTACCAGGACTAGCGGGACACAAACCCAGTGCAACGTCACCACTCAACAGAATCATCAAAAGCGCACACTTCATGGCCATCCCTAAAAAGGAAAGAAAACTTAGAATGGACTCACCGTTCAACAAAAGGACTCGTCCATCAAATCCAGGTCAACCAAGAAGGAATGACCATTCAGCATCCAGGGACCAGAATGCACCACGAGGAATCAACCCTATA
>JAQGBX010000628.1:0-32671 GCA_034698745.1 Megaphyllum sjaelandicum | reverse complement strand
AACAAAATGCGAAAAGGGATTTTTTGTTATCCCCGGGCTATATTGGCATGCCGTTGGTTGCGCGGGAATACGGTAGGTGATGTGTTAAATTGTAAAAGTCAGTAAACATGCAGGGTAGCTTCAGTCCTGGAAAACCTGTAAAAGTCATAGAACTTAAAAGCTCAGAGTCCAGTCGCCAACTTTTAAATTTCCCCAGTACAAATTCGCAAAGTTTTCATTTTTCTCGAGCATAAACTCGCAATTTTTTCAATCTTTTCCGAGGTCATCATTACAAATTTGTCCACGTTTTCCCAAAGACAAATTTGCAAAAATCTCCAAGTTTTCCCGAGGAAAATTTGCCACATTCTCCATATTCTTTCAAGTACAGATTTGTAACATTTTTACCATTTTCCGAGGAGAAATTTGCAAAAGATTCTGAGGACAAATTGGCTAAATTCTCAACCTTTTCCGCGTATACAAAATTTACGTTTTCCGAGTACAAATTTGCAAAACTTTCAAAAATTTTCGTATATAAACTTTTTTAAGTTTCTGACGTCCGAATGTGGGGAAAGTCCTGATTGACCGGACGCAATGCGGACAGGGGGTAGGGGGGGAGTCCAATTTTTGGAAAATTTCGAGGACTTCCTAATGAATATTGATATTTTAAAATAAACCCTAATTTTACAAAATAAAGCAAACCCAATTTTTTAAAAAAATAAATCCCAAATCATAGAATAAATAAAGCCCGATATCTTTGATTAATTGACTTCTGATATCGTTAAATAAATACATTAATTCCAAATAATTTTGATTTCAGAATAGCTTTAGATAAATAATTAAAATAATTTTTCGTAAATCCTTATTTCTTAAATAATTCTAATTTTTTGGAATAAATCCCAGTTCTTTTCGTATACAGTCATTCCTAATCTTGTTAACACATCCAAATGTTCTCACATAACCAAAGAAAAAAAATGACGTCATTACTAAAATTAGTGTCCATTTTTCTACAAAAATAGTGACATTATTTTGAAAAAGACTTGAAATGAGAATGGGAGTTGACTTAAGTGAATGTTGGTTTTTTTTCTGAAAGGGATGCTATTTTTACAATAAATCAATAAAATTCATATTCGCGAATGTGAAATTCACATTTCCGAGCTACGAAGCTGTAAAACATATATGACGTCAGTTTCTTTCCAGAAATAACTCGCTCAGAATAGAATCGTTTTCTATTCTGGAAATATATCTGGAAACTTATTTAAGAAGGTAAGTTTTCCCAATACAAGAGGAAATATCAAGCAATAATATACGAATTAAGTGTCTTCGTTTTTTCACACTTTCAACGTCCACATCCCTCACCATCTTTCGCATTTTCAACTTCCATTTCTCGCACTGAAAACTTCCATTTCTTGACTGACCAACCCACTCGTAGACTGAACGTTCGGACATTACTCGGACCTTAACTTGTTAAGCATTTCTGCTCCTGAAATTTCTTCAAGTTTTTTTTTTTTTTTTTTTTAAAAAAAAAAAAACGCTGCTTATCCAAAATCTTCTCGGACTCCATCTTTGTGCACCAATTTTAAGCACCTACATGCAACCTTTTTTTTTAAGTTATTGCGGCCAATACGTGTAGGCCTTTATGTAAAGATGTTTCTGGAAATAATTTGCCGCCTGTGTGACGTGAGACGCTCTTCGGTCATTCACGATTAATTTCGGTAAAGTGTCCCCGCGAACCACGTCGCACGTGGGGGGGCGCCACCGACGCCCCATGCTTCACCCCCCTCCCCCCTTCCCTCATCTTAAAAGCCGACGCCATTCAATTAGCCGGAATCTAATTCGAGCTTTAAAAGCCGGAAACTAGCGTTGTCATGACAACACGCGTTGAAATGGTCTAACAAGATGGCGTTCGCTATGCTACGAACCAACCATTTGAATGAAAGAAAAACACGCTTACGAAGCAATCGGGGAAAAAAAAGGCTATTTTTAAGAATCTCGGCTTATTCTAGTAGAAATAACAATGGCAACGCCAGCGACCACCTACTCCAAAATACGTACTCAAAATCGCCAACAACGCGTGTAAAATTCGCATTAAAAAAAGACTATTTTAGGGCCCCCGAGTCCAAATTATTAATAGACTCAACAAAAACGCAGCTAACGAACCTGTGGAGAAAGCCTTCGAATTAACTTAAGGGGCTGGTTGCATCAATGTAGGTTAAAATCTGAGGTTTACTAACCGTTGAGTTAAAATTTGACTCTGCTGGAAACCAACATGGATAACGGAAATTAAGGAACTAACTTTAACCAATGCTTCCAGATTGCTCATCCTGGCTTCCCCTGTCTGTGTGACCAGGTGGTGTAGCATGCACCTTAACCCGTGCTTGTGCAATACAATGGTGGGTTAACCTAGAGTTACGCAGCAGGTTAACTCTAGGTTATTCTTAATCTGTTGGTGAAACCAGCCCTAACGGTCCGTTACAGCCCCAGCGTGTTTAATCGCCAATTAGACTATTTCAAATTCATTTCTTGTTTAACCTCACCGCCCGCTGGATACTCGACCCCCCTCCCCCATCCCAACAGGAAAAAAATTTAAAAAAAGCCCAAACGTCTCTCCCACAAACAGTCTCGCGCATGCGTAAAAAACGTTGTTCGCAACTGACGTATACGAAGCTTTTGAGTGAGAAGCGCGATCTGACATTAAATCTACGCGAGATAATGCGATGGTCATACATTAAGTGGGCGTTATAGGTGGGCGTAAATATCATGGAAATTTTATACGACCAAATGTGTTTTCTTATATAAACTAAACCAAAAAGGTAAGATTTAAAAGCTGCGTGAAATTCTACACTGCATGCGGATAATTTGCTCAATATTCTTCGGCTTCCAGTTGAAAAATTCTAGATGCATGCTGAATTTGTCGAAGACTGAGGAGTTTTGATAGGCTCTTAATTGGAGTTGGACGAGTTATAAATTAACGCAATTTGTCGCTGGGCTACAATTATAAATGTAAACTTTCGTTTTAGGCCATCGGAAATTGGTTTCTTGTTTTACGTGCCCCCAACAGGAAAGAAAATATTTCAACAAAATAAAATGTTCACCCGTCCCTCCCAAAAACATTCCCACGCAAGCGCGCATGCGCAGAAAGCGTCGTTCGCACAAAAAAGTAAAAAACGCGATCTGACAACAAGTTGAAGGATGATCGACGCATAATCTTAAACATAATGCTGCCGATATTAGGCGTACTCAGACAGAAGCTTTACGAATCGTATTTTGGCCACCATGAAGTCACATGCACTCATTGGTTTAGACCATAATCACTCGAAATGACCGGTGTTTTTTAAATCAACGAATACATCCTTCGAACGCTGGATTTACACCAGTTATTTCGCGATGCGTTAAGCTTATGTTTGAGTACTCCTATCATCACGTTCCTCGCTGACTGTATGTGCAGTCGAGTCGCGGTTTTAACGTGTATAGGGATCTGAAAAAAGTTAGTAAAAATTAGAAGTTCCTATATTGGAATGGTTTTAAAAACGAAAATGCAACTTGAATGCACTCACCTTTATACTATTACAGTATAATACATGTTGGCTATTTGTTTATTTTATTTTTTTATTTTATTTCAAAGCTTTCAACATTTTCCGAAAGGACAAATTTGTTTCATTTTCAAAAATTTTCTCCCGCTAATTTCACAAAATGTTCAACATCTTTCCGATGTTTAATTCTGAAAAAAAAAATCACGTTTTCCGAGTACAAATTCGCAAACTTTTCAACTATTTGCATTTCTCTTATTCTCGTTCTAATTTCAGAAAATTTTTACACTTTTTCCAATCTTACTTCTGAAAAAAAAATCCAAATTATCGTTAGTAAATTTTACAGATTAGTGGATGACATTGTCATATCAATTTGGACATTGTCTCGGTCAGGGAAATTTGTTTCAAAACCTGAAAAAGTCAGGGAAGTTGTATATGAAATTTCTGGGGGAGCCGGAACCCTGGTAATGGTTCGCATATATACACCTGTAGTTTTATCTTTAAGGTCCAATTTTAGCATCAACTTCGATCAAAAGAATAACGGTCCGTTATATAACGAAGCGTTACCAAGGATCTGCATTTTTTTAACGGTCGATTAATCCTCGGACGGTTGAGTGAAGAAACAGGAGCAACCTCAATGTCACGGCCGTGATTTTTCAATGGCATTTCGGGGATTATAGGTTAGGTAGTTTTAAGGAGCAGCTCCGAGCAATGTGCAATTGGCGGGGTTGTTTAGGGAACGAACTCATTCTCTTAGTTACGGGTCTAAGAAAACCCGAATTGAAAAATGATGAATGAACGTAGATACGAAATAGTCATCGCGAAACCTAATTATAAATGCAATAGTCTATTAAAAATGGGGCTGAGTAAACGAAAATTTCTATTAATAAGCTTTTTTCCTTTAATTAATTCGTTTTAATCATTACGTTTCACGATGCGATGAGTTCCAAAAATGGTTTTCAATTTATTCAAAACCTATTTTGGACACCAGCTTCATTTAGAAGAAATCTACCGAGCGTTTAAAACTAATTTCGGTGAAAGCGATGAGTGAAGTCGAGTAAGAAATAAAATCCAAGAAACTATAAATAATCAGGGTTTTCCCAGACCTGGAAAAGTCAGAATGAATGGCTTATTTTGAAAAAGTCATGGAAATTCAACGTGGTCTTGTTGTTGCGATCCAAAATTAAGGCTTCAACATGGTTATAGCTCAGGGCCCATTTTCCGAGCACAAATTTACAAAATTTTCCACGTTATCCGAGTATCAACTTTTAAAAATTTTAAACTATTTTCGAAGACAGATTCGCGTATAACTTCCAATCTTTCAAGAGAACGAATCTTAAAAACTTTTAACATTTCCCAAGTAAATATTTGTAAAATTTTCAACATTTTCAAAAAAAATAAATTTTAAAAACTGAAATAAAACACGTTTTGTTCTCGTTCCGAGAACAAATTTGACAAATTTTCAACTATTTTCGAAGTTAGATTTGCGTAACTTCCAATCTTTTGAAAGATTTGGTTTTTTTAAAAAAACTTTCACCATTTTCCGAAGTCCAATTTGTAACATTAGCAACATCTTAAAAAAACTTGAAATAAAACGAGTTTTTAAAACACGTTTCATTTAGAAAATGCGATGTACATGTTTTGTTATTCTTTAAATTCTAATAATGGCGTCATCATTCGATTAGCATTAGGGCAGCTGCATGGCCTTCATGCTAGACCAGTAGTTTGTGTCCCGCTCACCCCTGAGCACATGAGGACCCATCTCACAAGGAATCGAGAACATCAACATTAGACTTCTGATCAGTGGAGCAATGTGCTCTTCACCGATGAGTCCAGATATAGTTGGCAGATGGATTCTTGGGGGACCACCATCTGGAGAGAACAGGGAACCATCGACAATCCAAATAAAATTGTAATAAAGGACCCGTTTGGTGGTGGGAGAGTGCTGGTCCATTAATGGTCAGCGGTACAGAGACAAAGTTCAGAAACCTGCTGTACGACTTATCAGATGCGCAGTGGGACCGGAGTTTATTTTAATGGATGACAATGCCCGTCCTAACAGAGCACTACTGGTGGATGACTTTCTCCAGAGTGAGGATAACCCGCGCATGGAGTGGCCTGCAAGTTCCCCAGACTTGAATCCAATAGAACACTCATGGGATGCCCCAGGGAGGCGAATGCATCCAGTCTTTTTTTTTTAAACTTCTGCAGTGGCCAAACAAGATCTCCAGACTTGACTCCATTAGAGCATGCATGTGATGCTGCCCGTACAGCTTATAAACAACATGATAGGGACAATTTTTGTGGTACCATGTTTCGTTCCATTCCGGCGTATCGTTTCAAAATTAATCAAAATTCATTCACTTTTGGACGTCAGTGTAATTCAAAGACTTTTTCAGAAATTTCTTCGTTTTTTTTTTCTCAGAACATTCTCCGAATTTTTTTCACAACTTTCTCCGGCTTTTTCTCTTAACTTTACCGAATTTTCCAGCCGAAAACGTGCCACAAATTCAAGTTCATTGTTATTTTTGGGGAGTCCATCCTCCACTGTACAATGTATATCCATGATATGGGTGTAACAATTGTCGCCCTTGTTAACGAGCGTCACGAACTGATTTTTTTTTTTTTTTTTTTGAACGCCTCCAGAAATTTCGTTGCATTATTTACTTAGTCAAACACGACTAAGACAGGCGATAAAAACTAATTAGAAGTCATTAACAGGTTAACCAAATTTGGCAAATGAATGACCACGGGTCAACAACCGAGGAAAAGCGTGACACGCGCTCCGACCAAACTAGACGCGAGCGTTTCGACACATTTTTTTTTCTTCTAAAATTTGCCCGATCAAAGTTTAAGTACCTGTGGTCGCCATCTTCATTCGGGATTTTTCATAAAAAAAAATTTAAAAAATACGCCAACGCCTATTTTTTATCATCACCTTGAAACCCCAGACGAGATTATTATGAAACCATTTCGTATACGAACGTGCTTTCGTTGAAGATGAAGGCATTATAAGGTCAAGTAGAAATAATTTAAAAATTTAAAAAAATGAACAATTCAATCGTAGAAATGTATTTTTTAAAATGGGGCCTAGAAAAGGGCGATTAAAACTTTTATAGAAAACAAAAAAGATAGGGTAATTTATTTGTTAGGGTACTTTTTTTATTTATTTGTATATCGGCCTAATTTAAGAAGTTCTTTCATTAATTAAATATCGATCTAAGTGGAATAATGAAATTCATGAAAAAAATAAAAAAAACAATTCGTGTAAAATTTCGACTTTTTTTTGGCTAAAATGTAATTACATGAATTTTATGTAAGTGGATTACGTTGAAATTATTGATGTAAGTGGAATGAAAGGAAAATATTGATGTAATTGGAATGATATGAAATTCAAAAATTCGTGTGAAACTTTGACAGTAATTGGCTAAAATTTACACGAATTTTATATACGTGGAATAAAACGAAATTTATGGCAAAATTAAGAAATTCGTGTAAAATTTCGACAGGAATTTTTTGGCCACCATTCATTTTATAAAAAATGAATTTTATATACGTGTAATAATATGAAATTGATGACTAAATTAAGAAATGATTTGGATAAAATGTAATTACATGAATTTCAGTTAATTAACTAAAAATCGAGGAAATTAACCTAAAACTACTACAAACATATAGGAAATTCACTACCTACCACGAAGTAGGAAATCGATAAAAAATAATGAAACATTTCGATAAACATAAAGCAAATTTATGAAACATTTCGAAAAAAAAGTAGTAAATTTATGAAACATTTCGATAAAAAATAGTTAAATTATAAAACATTTCTAAAAAAACAGTAAATTTATGAAACATTTCGATAAAAAATTGTAAATTTATGAAACATTTCGATAAAAAAATATAGGCAACCCCTTTCCCCCGTAAAAGAAGCGCCATAGTGCTATTTGCACATAGAACTCACATTTCTAGTGAGACTATCTCCATTCTGCATCCTGATTGGTAGAAAAAGCTATGGGCTTATCAAACTAATAAAGCCACTCGAAGGCTAGCTACTTTTTCTTCATTAAGTGCTCGGTATTAAATACTTTTCACGCATACTACGACCGTGGTATGATACTAACGATCAATCAGAGGACGAGTTATGGCTTTTCTATGATAATAGAAAGCTATTATGTCATAATTGTATTAAGGGACGGGAGTTGCCTAATTGTAAATAATTTATGAAACATTTCTAGAAAAACAATTGAAATGTTGTCGAAATATATTTTTGAACTTTATGATGTTTTTCTAATGTTGCGTGTAATGCCAGTGATGATATGCAAGGGTGATTGACTGCACCCCACCCCACTCGTTACGTGTCTATTTTAACCTGCTTTTCATTTAAAAAGTCCACACCCCCAAATTAGTCTTATTTCAACCAATTTTATTCGCTGACTTGCACAAAATGAAAAACTTTTCATTTTTTCTTCGAGAAAGTAAACACGTCCAAGTACTTTCTCTACATTTGGGAAAAATATAAATATGTATTCGGGTGATTTAATCAACGATGATCAGTTGATCAGTGCACTAATGATCAAACCGCTAATGCTCTTTTCTCTAGAAGTTTTAAGACAAAAAATTGTAATTTGTTTGCAATTGCAATTAAAATGCAATCTCACAAACGTAAATGCGATTAAAATGCATTTTCATCAACGTAAATATGATTAAAAAGTTGAAATGCATTTTCACCAACTTGAATTGGTTTTAAAATGCATTTTTACCATCTCAAATGAAATTAAAAAATTGAAATGCATTTTCTCCAACTTAAATTCATTTTAACACGCATTTTCAACAATTCCAACGCATTCCCAAATCAATTTCACCTACTTAAATACATTTTAAAATGCATTTCCACCAACTTAAATACATGATTTTAAAATGTATTTTCACCAATTCCAACGCATATTCCCAAATCAATTTCCCTAACTTAAACACATTTTAAAATGCATTTTCATCAATTCCAACTCATCCAAAATCACTTTCACCAACTTAAATACATTTTAATATGCATTTTCACCAACTTAAATATATTTTCAAATGCATTTTCACTAAATTCCAACGTATTCCCATACGCATTTCACCAAATCAAATGAATTTCCAAACGAATTCCCAAAATGCGTGGCACGAAAATCGTCCAAGATGCGCATGCACGTATATATATATACTCGACGTTACGTCTTAAAAAGCAGCACACTCTTCGATTACATTTCCACGGAAAATGGACGAGATATACGGCGATACCATTTTAATTGAACTTAATAAAGTAAATTAAGCCAAAAATAAACAAAAAAGATGCATTTTCTCAAATCATCGTCCAATGAGAGAGAGCGAGAGAGCTACATGTATATGCAAAACCCCAGAACTTAATCACTTCGAGTCGTGTGCGGGGATTACGAGCTAGGACCAAAAACACCCACAGATTCGCATCTATAATCTTAATGAAATCAACATGTTTATGATCAATTTGTAGTTTGAAACTCAAGTCTGAATCTTTTTTTTTTCATGGTCTTTCGCAAAGATGACGAAAATAGCAAAACCTTATTTCGACAAAAATAGGCTTAGCTCTCTATACGAGCCATCCATTAGTGCAATTTGGTTGCTCGAATCGAAAGCGGAAGTGGGTCTTAATATTTACTCCCATGTTTTCAATGTCTCCGGATCATCTTTTAAGTCGCCATTTACTTTTAGCGCCCGGCAACATCTTATTCGCCATCGGGATGACGGTATGAAATTACCTTTTTAACATCGAATGATAAAGGTTGGATGCTTATAAATAAACCCTGGACACGTGAAATCTACCAAGCAGCTGAAACTAGATAGAATATTAAAAATTTGGCGAAAAATATTTGCGCCAAATAACAGATTAGCGAAAGGGGGTACTCGGGAAACCCAAATTGTACCTAATAAAACCAAATTCAGGATGAATACGAAAAAAAATGAAGAAAATGCATGACGTTTCCAGAAAAAGTTTTTTTTTGGAAAACCTGGGTTGATTTTTTTTTGTAAAACCTGTGTTGATTTTTTTTTTGAAAAAAGTATTTTTTTAAAAATATATTTTCAAAAAAGAAAACTATCGTTTTAGCTAAATTACAGTGAATGTTGCCTTTTTTGTGGAAAACATGCGTTGATTTTTGGAAAATGAGTCGTTTTTTTAAATCGTCTTTTTTTTTGTTGGAAAACCTGTGTTGATTATTGGAAAAACTATTTTTTGAAAAATTATGTAGCTTGTTGGAAACACTTCACTGTTTTAGTTTTTCACCTGTGTTGATTTTTTTTAAAAAAACTATTTTTTACAAAATATGTTTAAAAAAAAAAGAAACTGTTGTTTCGGGTCAATTATGTCTTTTTTTTTCTGGAAAAAAAATGAACTATATTTTTTGGAAAAAAATGTGTAGCTTTTTGGAAACACTTTAAAGTTTTAGTTAAATTATGTCGACTTTTTTTTGAAAAACATGTGTTGAAGTTTTAAGAAAAAAAACATTTTTTGGAAAATATGTTTCCAAATAAAGGAAACGCTATTGCTTTGGCTAAATTACGTCGTCTTTTTTGTAAAACATAGGTTGATTTTTGAAAAAAAAAATATTTTTTTTTGGAAACACTTTACTGTTTTAGATAAATTATGTCATTTTTTTTTGGAAAACCAGTGTTGATTTCTGGGGAGATAAACTGCATTTTTGAGGAGGGGGGGGGAGATCGATAATGCGTAGCTTTTTGGAACACTTCACCGTTTTAGTCAAATTCTGTCGATTATTTTGAAAACCCTGTGTTGATTTCTTTAAAAAAAACACTTTTGACTTATGTCGTCTTTTTTGGAAAACATACGTTGTTTTTGGAAAACAAAATGTATTTTTTTCTGGACTTTTTTGAAAAACCCGTGTTGATTTTTAAAAAAAAAATGCTATTTTTTTTTTTTGAAAAATGTTTTCAAATAAGGAATTAACTTTATTGTTTTGGCTAAAAGATGTTTATTGATACATGTATTTGGAAACACAGCACTTTTTTTATAAATTATGTAAGCTTTTAAGGAATCCTAGGTTGATTTTAAAAAATCATTTTGGAAAAGCTATCTTTTTAAAAAACACGTCTTTTTTTTTGAATAAAAACTTTATTTTTTGGAACAGATGTGTGGTTTTTAAGTCTTTCTTTTTTTACTTGTTGAGATGATGAGAGATAAAGTAAATTAAGAGATGATTCGCCTCCCACTATTAACACGATTCCGCGCGGACATTTTTTGCAAAGTTTGCAAAATTTTCCTCTAAAAAACGTTGAAAATTGTGCAAACTTGTACTTGGAAAAGGTTAAAAATTTCGCAAATTTGTCTTCTGAATGTGTAAAAAATTATACAAATGCATCCTCAAAACATGTCGAAAATTGGGCAAAATTTAATACTCGGAAAAGGTTGAACAATTTCAAATGTGTCCTCAACAAATGTTGAAAATTTTGAAAAATTTTCCTCGGAAAATGTTGAAAATATTGCATTTTCTTTATTTAATCCCACATGTAGTGTGACGATTCGAGGTCGATAAGTATTTTCGAGGATGTGCAAAATTGTCAGTGGGGATTCTTTTGGATGAGAACTGAAACAGAGTTTCCGTGCAGATAGATCCCATTTGCACTCCGCACGTTAAAGATCCCTCTTGGCATGAGGGGGGAGGGGGGGAGAGGGGGAGGGAGTGAAAAAGTCCATTCGTAGGCAAAATTCCCAGGTAGATGACGTTGGCCCATCCTCTGGCGTTTTTGTTTAGCTCTGGTGGACACAACCAGGGACCATTCAAAAAAGACATCCTCATGTAGGTGGTAGGATGGGGAGGATACATGTTGAGTCACGGATACAATGTGGACAGGGGGGAGGGAATGGGTATGACCAACTCGGACGTTCGCTCGATAAAAAAAAAATGCCAAATAAAATCCGTTCCCGAAATAAAAGGGAAATTGAGCGCAATATGTGTTAGAAATTGCCCAAGTCAGTAAACGGGGTACCTCCAGTCTGGACAACCTGAAAAAGTCAGAACTTAAAAAGCTCGAGCAGGGTCCATTCGCAAACTCGCAAAATTTTCATTTTCCACCAGCATAGACTCGCAAAATTTTCAACCTTTTCCGAGGTCATCTTTACAAATTTTCCCACGTTTTCCCCGAGTTCAAATCTTCAATATTTTCCACGTTTTTCCCGAGTACAAATCTTCAATATTTTCACCTGTTTTCGAGTACGGATTGGTAAAATTTTCAACATTTACCGAGAAAAAAATTGCAAAATTCCCAACAGATTCTGAGGACAAATCGACGACATCATCAACCTTTTCAGTGTACAAAACTTACGTTTTCAGAGTACGAGTACAAAATTTTCCGAATAATTTTTTTTTAAAATTTCGGACGTCACGCGTAGACTGAACCCCAGGCCGACGTTAAAAAATCCACGAAACAAACAAACAAACAAACAAACAGTGGGACGGTTCGACTTCCCCAAAAGTCTCGTCCCGCTCCTCGTGATGCATCTCCCGATTTCAAGATCGTCAGTTGGTCGTTCGCTCCTCCCGCGTACGTTTTCTGCATCCCACGTGTCCCGGGCCCCCCATCTCCCCCGTCCCCTCCCCTTTTTCCTTCTCAACGGTGATCGCCTACGCGTCCCGGCATCTCTCTTTTCTACCTCCGCTAGATGATCGGCAGTCGGGAGCAGAAGCGCGATGCGAGAAGATCACCGGTGGCTGCGTTGCGCGACTCAACTTCCACGGCGTCTCTTCCCAACTTTTCTTCGCCGCCACTTCTGGGAACTTCCGTCGCCTATCGCACATCGACTAAATAGTTCGCTCATCCTTCGTCTTCGCCGCATTTGACATTTCAACTCCCTCGCGTGGGAGGGAGTCTCCCTCGGAATCGTACCCGATCCGCAGCCCCGCAGGCAGGACATCCTGGGCGGAGCTTTCGGGTGCCCCATGACCTTTGAGCCTTCCTCCTCGACGAGGGATATCGAACCTTATTCAGTTCTTCGTCTCTCCATCTCGCGCTCACGCTTCCATCGTGGTCCTCCCGGAGTGACCGCGACAATTTTGGGAAGCGACCTTGACCCCCTCGGCGTCTACAGCCGTCGATCCAGACTCGGACTCTCGAGAACCGTACCCGTATATCCCCGCTCGAATCCAACGCGAATCCGAGCTCCAAATCGGTACCTTCTTCCGATTCAAGCACCGGATCGGTACCATCTTCCAATTCAAGCTTCGGACCGCTACCTCGCGCTCCTCATCGGTACCTTCTTCCGATCCAAGCTCCAGATCGGTACCTCAGCTTCTCGCCGGTACCTTCTTCCGATCCAAGATCCGAACCGGTACCTCACGCTCCTGATCTACATACCTGATTCCGATTCAAGCTCCAGGTCGGTACCTCAAGCTCCATATCGGTACCTCTAACTTCGGAATGGTACCTCTAACTTGGGATCGGTACCTCTAACTTTGAATCGGTACCTCTAACTCCGGATCGGTACCTCAAGCTCCGGACCGGTACCTCACGCTCCTGATCCGCATACCATCTTCCGATTCAAGCTCCATATCGGTACCTCACGCTCCTCACCGGTACCTTCTTCCGATCCAAGCTCCGGACCGGTACCTCACGTTCCTGGTCTACATACCTTCTTCCGATTCAAGCTCCAGATCGGTACCTTATTCCGATTCCTAACGCTCCGAATCGGTTTAACACGCTCCGTCCCACGCGCGCCTCCGCACCAGGGGGCGCTTCCGAACCCGATCCGATCCGCACTCTTCCGTTTCTCCTCCGCATCGCCGTACGGGAACCGTTCCCATCCCGTCCTAAACCTTCAACGGGGAAGATGGCGTCGTCCATCCTCCTCGCTTCCGCCGCTCCTCCGCTTGGCAACGCCGGTCGCTAGGCCAACCTTCGCCTCCGCCAGGAGTCGCCCCGGCGCCCTTCGAGAAAGCGTGGGTGTCTTGGGCGCCCCCGCGCGCACGCGCGCCTCTACACCCCACACCCCCGCACGCGCAAAAAAGTCGCCGAAAAGAGAGACGCACGTACGAGGAGCGAAGAGAGGAGACGCTGCATGCACCTCGGAAAGAGAGACAGACACAGAGGCAAGAAACCAAAAAAAAGTCAAGAGCTAGGGGATACCCCTCCCTGACACCCCCACCCCCTCCTCTCACCCCACTCCACTCCACGTTTGTATCCGCAGCGTCCGAAAGGGGGGAAGGTGCTCCTTCATGTCGACCCGTCGTCGTCGCCGTCGTCGCACGTGTTGCCGTCGCCGTCGTTCGTCGTCCATCGTCGCCGTCGTAGCGGTCGTCGCCCTTTACCGTCGCACTCGGAGGTGCGCTAGCAGTCGCTCAAATTCTTCGTCGCAGTTTTCGCAGTCTTGGCAGTCTTGGCAGTCTTCGCAGTCTTCGCAGCAGAAATGGGCCAGTGTGTCGTCGCCGTGCATTTGCCGGACTACGGAAAATACGTTTAGATAGTCGCCGGTTGAAACGACCAGGTTTCCAGTTTTTTTTAAAAAAAACTTCTTATACTCTACGAATTTTTCTAATTCTTATATTACGTACGAATTTTTCCTGAATGTTTCGTTGTTTTGATTTTTTTTTACATTTTTTTGTTTTTGTTCTCGTGTTTCGTACGATTCGTGACGATTTTCGCCTAATTTTCAAAAGAAATCTTTCGTTTTTTCCATCACCTTCATCCTAACCACGTTGCGGGTAGACGTATACTGTATAGCCACGCGTTTGGGTTACTCAACGATTACCGTACTCTGAAAACGCTCACCTGTTGCGGGGGCGTCGTCGTCATTAGCGCGTGCCGGAGAAAACCCCATCCTAACCAGGTAGCAGACCGACGAATTTACTTCTACACTTTCGTTCGATTCGATTCGATTCAATTCATCGTCTTCGTTCGTCAGACTCGGGAATTTCAAACGATAAATTTGGACGAGATTCGCATCGACATCGTATCCTAACCAGGGAGTAGACCCGCGCCGGTCGCCCGCCATTGGACTTATATCGAACGATATTATTTCCATGCTTTTGTTTGATTAATCGTCGTCATCTTCTTTTTTTCTTCGAACAGTTTTTCCAGACAGTTCCGGATATAGTCCTTCGTTTATTCGTGTATAGTGAACACCGGTTAGGCTTAGCCCGTAATACGTCGCACGTGCGCGAGATCCCAACCGAGTTGGAGACGGACGTTTTCCGCCATTTTTTTTTATTTATCCAGAAAAATAGTTTTCCGGAAAAACAGAAAATCTTCGACTTTTAGGTTCGTTCTCATCGCGTGGACGAACACCCCTCCACTCGCGCGGATTTTTACAATACCGGTTGCGATTAACCGGCGAGTGAAATCCTAACCAGGTTGGCTGCGAAGAAAAAAAAAAACGAACTTTTAGCCAAAAAAAAAAAAAAAAAAAAACGGGTACTCGTTTCACCCCTCTCGACGTCGTTATTCGAGAAACCGGCTTCACCTCGTGCGTATACATGGTTAGGCTTAGCGGCGTGTTCTCGCGATTCGCCATTTTACCCAATCTGGCTTCGACTTTGCTCAAAATCGCGCGTGCTGGGTCCTCCATCCTAACCACGTTGTCTGCCTATACTGTATATCGTTCATCTTCGCCGCGTAACCCATTTTTTCGGGGGAATTCACGTAAAAAAATCCGATAAAAAACAACAATTCATAACGTACTCGGTTACTCATCGTATACGAGATCACATAACAATACTTCTAGAGGAATTTTGAACCAAAACGTGCGTTTTTTATACGGTTTTTACGAATTTTCGTTATATCCGAAATATATATTCGTTCGTATACCGTAAACACTCCCCGTTCAACGCCCGTGCCTTCCCGCCAGTCTCCAATTCTATAAAATCTTCATCTTTCGCTATACTTATACGTACGACTTTTTTTTTACTTCGTTATAACAGTAAAGTTTCGTCGAGTTCGTTTATAACGAAGTTGGCGACTTGAAACGACGCTTATAAAAGTTCTAGCCCGCGGTTTTCGACGAATGATGGTGAAAGTTGTTACTCAGAAGCTACTCCATGTATTGTGGATACCGGCCTCGCAAAGGTAAGAGCAAATGCTCAATTTCTTAATAAATATTTCGAGCATATGCTCGCCTTTCGTATTTGTAAAGGTATTATTTTCGTATATCAAAAGTAAAAATACGTCATTTTTGAAAGACATTGAAAACCCATCCACCGCGCCAAAATAGGCCATGAAATTTACAAATTACGCATTTTCAGATACGATGATAATGGCATCGCGTTGCGTTATACGGTACATTCAACGATTCATTATACAAAATATATTTTTCAAATTTGTTAAAAATTAATCATATCGATTTATAATTTATGAAATTATATACGAGATTAAAAATTTATCTCGTTTTATTAAATTACGTATTAGAAATAATTTGATAAATTATATTTACCACCACGTATTAAAATGTACTCGAAAATTTTAATCGTATAATATACCGTTGAAATTAAATTATATTAAACTAATTTTCTAATAAGAAATTCATATCGAAAATATATTATTGGTATTAAAATATTTTAGATTTTGATATTATATAACTTTTTATATTATATTATTCAGCATGTGATAAATTATCTCCGCAATATACGTACGAGTTAGTGTACGATTTTTAGAAAGTGGAAAACAATGTTTTTATGAACGATTGAAACATATTTTCAAAAAATGTATATTTTTGATCGCGTGCATTTCCTAATGTACATATGCAATATACTGTACGGTCAAATTAGAATTTAAATATTAAAATATATCGGTAATATTATAGTTATTCATTTTTTTCATATTTTAGATCCTGAAAAATAATAATAAGAAAATTACGATGTTTTAACTCTAAGAGAAAACATTTAACAATAACTTTGGATTAAAATATATTTCATTGTTTTCAAAATTGAATGCATGATGTAACACGTACTGTAATTATTTTTGTGCCGTGTAATAACTCGGAATTTGGTATTTGTGTTTTAAAAAACGAGAACGACGTGACAACAATTGGGGACAATAAAAGTCTCGTATATTACGAATACTAAAACTGCATAGAAATTAGGACATAAAAAGAGGATTTTTTTCCGGCGTTGTTACGAGGCGTGGATTTTCTTGCGTGTATGTGAACAAATTACGACAAACAATGTCTTAGATCGTCATTTCGTTACGTTTTTCCAATCTCTTGAGGTTGAGAACATGAATAAAGAAGAAACACAGGGTTCCCCCAGAAATTTTATTTTTAAATCCATATTTTCAAAAAAAATTTCCCTGACTAACGACAAAAATTGACATATTTTGTATAATCGACACAAGAAAATATTTTTCAAAATTTACTAATGACAATTTAGAAAGGTTTGCAAATTTGTCCTCGGAAAACGTGGAGAATTTTGCAAATTTATACTCGGAAAACGTGGAGAATTTTGAAAATTTATACCAGGAAAGCGTTGAGAATTTTGCAAATTTGTACTCGATTACGTTGAATCTCCCAGACTTTTTCTAAATAAGTCCTTCGTAAATTCCCTGACTTCTCCGTGACTTTTCTGACTTTTCCAGGTTTTCCAGGTCTAGGGGCACCCTGAAACAAACTGTTGAATATCAGTTACGGCATTGTTGCCTTTCGAAAATTACAAATTTTATTTTTTTTCATCATTTATATTAATCCGCGTCTAAAACGTATACTCGGAAATACATTTTTCTAGTAATAAAACAAATTAAAATTCAAACCGAGCGATGTATTTATAAATTTAAAATATATTTAAACGTGATATACGAAAACCGGTACGGATTGCAACATTCTAAATGCATTGTTAATGCATATTATGTAACATAAATGTATTTTTAAATATATTAGCGATACATTAAGAATTACCTCAGGACTAGTACCAAGCCATGCATATTTTGAAAGACATCTGAATATACTTTAAAATGTATACTGCAATACAGAATGTATTATTTTAACAATATATACTGTATACTGGCAGTCATTGCTGAATGTTTTTTCAAAGCATTGATCGATGAATATTTGTGATGCATTGCAGTTCTATCCATTATATGTTGAATATGTGTTTTGAAAATATATTTCAGTCGTTACATTTTAAATACATATGTATTTATTTACAAATTTATCTCGAGGCATTTTTTAGATTTGGGGCTTTCAAAAATGACAAACTTTACTTTTGATTAGCATTACCTTATCTCGTATCCTAATTATGTTACGATCGTTTGCACCAACCCATTTAACGCCTAATTAGAACTCGTCAATTCGTCACACAGATTGGTGCAACCGAGCATTATAACAATTTTAACTGAACTTTATTCCACCGTTAACAGCCGGTTGCATCAACCAAAACCAATTGAGCTTCTACGCTTAAATGGTATACACAGTGCACTCATCGAAAATCCTTATTGTATAGTTAATGGGCTGTTAAATTGCTCGATGCAACGGGTCAGCTCCGCGTTAAACGGTTAAGGAGGAGGAGGAGGAGCGGCTACGGAGGCGACTATTTAAACATCGTTTTAATCGTCGATTTAAGAGTCAATCGAAGTTTGATGCAACTTCATTAAATTCTTTTATTTTCCACGCGAATGTTTTTAACGTTTAGTTTTTTTTAACTTTTTCGATGTAGTTTCGTTATCAGGCGGCTCGTTATAGATAGATAGAAAATAAAGCTACTCAGATAGAATCTTTACGAATCGTACTTTGGCCGTCGGAAAGTCACGTGCGTATAATCGACTCCCTCATTGGTTTAAATAATTCATTCAAGGTCCTCGCTTGATTCAAACCATCGAAGGCACCCCTTTTATACGAAAAAAGTACGATTCGTAAACCTATACGTTATACAGTGTATGTATACCGTTTAAAAAATAATCACTCAGATTTTACGAACTTTACGAATCGTACGTTCCGTAAAGCTTGTGCCTTATTCCCGCGATTATTATTTTTTTTTAGAAAAAATACTGAATTGTATACGTATAAAGAGTAATCAGACCAAGGTTTACGAATCGTACTTTTTCAGTCGTGAAGTCACGCACGCAAAATCGACACGCTCATTGGTTTAAAAAAATTAGCACAAAAAAAACGAAAAATGTTCTCCTTTCACACCCGTGACTACGACTGATGGCAAACTACGATTCGCAAAGCTTACGTCCGCGAGTACAGTGTACCACTAACGTTTATTAATTGCGAATTCCACTTGTCCAAAAAGAATACACTTGGGTACTCCGATGGTATACTCTTTTTTTACAAGTGGAATTCGCCATTAGCTTAAAAAATACTCGAGTATTACACGTAGACTGGCACATCACGTGCATTGGTTCGATTTCGAGCGCGAGCATTTACGTTACACTGTTATAAGGTTCCATTCGGCCAATTGGAAAGCGCGACGCACCCTGTATTTTGAATTGCTGGTAATTTGTGGCATCACAAAGTTGTATATATGCATGTACATGTATCAAACCTATTTACGTTCAAACGTATTATCGATTTTTTTTATATAAAAACGCGTCCGTTCTACTGTATTGTGGTTGCATAAGTTGAATACATATGACGTACGATTCATTCATTCGTTCGATCAGCTCGATGAATTCAAGATAGTTTTAGGAAGAAAATGAAATATTTTGTCCTTTCACATGCAGCGAACGTTGTTATACTGTATATGGAACTATAGAAATTGTGAATTTCACAACTGCAATGACACGGAATGCTTGGTTGTCCCTGGAACATTTAGGGGCCATTCAATAACGACGTCCTCATGCATGTAGGAGGTATGGGGGGGGGGGAGTATAGGTTGAGCCACGGACACATTGTGGACAGGGGAAGGGAGGGGGTTATGACCAACTCGGACGTCCACTCGATAGAAAAAAATGTCAGATAAAATCATTTCCCAAAGTAAAATGGAAATTGAGCGCAATATCGCATAGGTGGATCAGTAAACAGGATATTCATGTACCTCCAGTCCTTTAAAAACCTGGAAAAGTCAAGAGAGCTTAAAAGCTCAGGGTCCATTTGCAGACTTTCACATTTTCTAGTACAAATTTGCAAAATTTTCATTTTTCTCGAGCATAAACTTGCTAAAGTTTCAACCTTTTCCGAGGTCATCGTTACAAATTTGTCTATTTCTCGAGGACATGTTTGCAATATTGCCAACAGATTCTGATGACAAATTGGTAAAATTCGCAACCTTTTCATAGTACAAATTTGCCAAACTTAAAATTTTACGAATGCAATTTTTTTTAAAGTTTCGGACCTCCGAATGGGGAGGGGGGGAGCGGAGGTTCTGATTGACCGGATATTTTTGAATGGACTCTTTAATTGGTTCGTCGATTATTTTGCTGTTAACTTCGTTAATTCTACACTAGAAAATATACAAGCGCGTACCTTAGTTTTAGGAATTTCTAGCTGCACATTCTTCCTAAATTCAAAATGAAACTCGGATAAAATAAAACGTGGCTACACGACTGCCAAAACGTCCAAAAGTGCCCCGAGTACCCCTAAGGATGTTTTCTCAACAAACAAAAACCAAACGTAATGCGGTTTTTAGTTCTACTGTATTTGGGTGTGAACAATGATAGCAGGGTCACTTCTAAAAATAAGTCGTATCTATACAGTATATCTGGGTATAATAATAAATAAAAAACATTGATGGTTTTTTAATCGAAAAAAGCTTTTCTTGAAAACAACTAATGCAGTGCAATTAGAAAATTAAACATTCTTTATATTTTTCCCTCTATAACGTATAAAATAATTTTAACGAAAACTTCGCCATTTTTCACACAAAAATCGAAATTCATATCCAATAAGTTTAAAAATTTATATAAAAAACTTCGAAATTCATTGCAAAAAATTCAAGATTTATGCAAAACGTTTGAGGTTTATTCAAAACGTTCCACGTTTATCCAAAAAAAATAAAAATAAACTATGCGAACTAATCGAAATTTATCCGCAGAAAAATCGAGATTTATATCCAAACTAATTTAAATTTATCCAAAAATTGTCGAAATTTTTATCCAAACTAACATAAATCTATCCAAATTAGTCGAAATTTATCAAAAATGGTCGAAATGTATCCCAAAATAAACAAAAAAAACTATAAAATAATAAAAAAAGACGCCATTTATCCACACAAAAAATATATCAACAAAAAAGTCACATGCTTATTTTTATTTTTATTTTTTTAAAAAACGACACATTGTCTCCAATATCGGATAACAAATAAGATGCGAGCTTTATCTCGCTACATGTAAAATTTCCTGCCAGGCTTTTTAATTTCAATCAAATTGTTTACACGTTTTATTCGTTCCAGACTGGTTTTTTAAGTTTAGACACGAGGGCGTACATCGTAAATTGGATAAAAACCTCAAATCGATGCCCAAGATGTTTTTTATGAAAAACCTCAAATGGCGTAATTTCCAAGAAATTTCCAAGAAACCTCAAATACCGTAATTTCCAAGACATTTTCTGAGTAATAAGAAAAAAGGTCAGGTTGACCTTTTATAGTCATGTCCAGCGTGATCGATCCACGCACCGTGTCACTTTAAATAAACACAGCCCGAATAAATATTTTGGCAAAAATGTGCAACAACGACCCCCAACGACCCCTATAGCATACATCGGAGGAAAAATAAAAGTACGAGAGTCGCAGCTTTTTAAAAGCCAAACGAAAAAATTATACAATTGTTATATAGCCTAAATACGTGAGCAAATTGCAAAGTGGACAGCTTATAAATCAAGCTTATCTAGGTTTACGAGAGATGGATTTACAAGCCCTGAAAATCCTTGACATTCAATGACTTTATCGTGTTATTTTTTGCTGTCCTCGGTAGCATGTTCGGTTATGATTTTTTGGGGTCTAAAAAATAACAATTTCGATTTAATTAAGATATTGTAATTTCGAGGCTCATTTTCTTTCACGTTATTCGACTTATTATTTACCTTTATGAAATTTTCAATCACTTCTCTTTATAGATTTAAGCGGAAATTAAATAAAATCACGATTATATTGTAGGTGATAAATACCAATTATTTTAGACGAATTACAGTTTCTTCGGATAAATTCCAATTTTTTATATAAAAATAATGACATCAGTACCACGTAAATAATTCCCATTTGATGTAAATATCTGAAGACAAATTGAACTTCCCCGACTTTTCCCTGACTATTATAACAATGTCAAAAATTGAAGTATTCTGCAAAATTTACTGATGAAAATTTTAAAAAATAACAGAAAAAATTTAAAAATTAAACAAAAAAAAAAATATTTCAGGAAAAAGTTTTGAAAATTTGACAATTTTGTCCTCGGAAAACGTAAATTTTTTTGCAAATATTAGCTCGAAAAACGTGGAGAATTTTACAATTTTGTTCTCGGAATTCGTGTTTTTTTTTGCAAAGTTTTCCTCAGAAGCTGTTACAAATTTGTACTGGAAAGCTAACCACATAGAAGCATTAATTTTAGATCAAGACAACATTGTATTAATGTTGTCTTGATCTTGTTGTCTTGAATTTTTCTGAATTTTTAAAAATATGTCATTCTTTCCTGACTTGTCCAGATATTTTCAAGTTCCTTAACTTTTCCAGGTTTTTCATTGTCGTTGGTCAGGGACATTTTTTTAAAATATGGAAAAGTCAGGGAAGTTAAAAAGGAAATTTCTGGGGGGAACCCTGACATTGCTACAGCAACACGTTGATCGTCCGCCATACTGTTTATTTTTGATGCAACCATGGCAACGTGCTGACATTTAGAGCCCAGCAAATAGCGCCAAAACTATACTCGAAAAATGTTTCCTATAGATGCAAGTCGATCGTGGGTGGATGAAAATCAAAGGTTGCTAAAATAGCTACCTACCGTTTGTTTCTAGTTTATAATAAGAGGGGGACATTTGAAGAAGCAAATACATTACCTTTCTGGCGTGCATTTCAATTCAATTCTTTTCCCTGCAGTCAGAACATAGTACCAATTGGCATGGAAAAGGGTGGGGGTGGGGTTTGCGAGTTAAGTGAGACTAAGCAGTCTGGTTATGATGGACCCTAACATCACAATTTAGTTATATTTCCCCTATTTGGGATTTTAACCAGGAGGATGGGATGGGATAGGAAGACGGCCATGGCCGATTTAATTTAGGAACTATCTCAGCATTCTGCCAGAGGAATTGTGCGAACCCGTGACAATTTTACAATTTTTTACATGTTTACAAAATTCAGAATTACGATTTTTCCAATACTCACAAATTCAAATTTTTTTCCATTACTTAGAATTCAACTTTTTCTAAACAAAAAATCTTCATGTTTTCCAGTTCTCAACATTCAATTTTTTTCTGAAAATTGAAATAAAATCGCCAAGATTTCCAATACTCACAATTCCAATTTTTTCTAAAAATAAAACCTCCCAGATTTTCAATACTCGCAAATTCACATTTAAAAAAAATATATAACTTCCAAGATTTCCAAAACTCAAAATTCAATTTTTCTAAAAAACAAAACCACCCAGATTTCCAATGCTCAAAAATTCTAAATTTTGTCTACAAATATAACTTTCAAGATTTCCAATAGTGAAAATTTAAATTTTTCTAAAAAGAAAATCTAGACGTTTTCAAATACTCGAAATTCCAATTTATTTTTTTCAAAAGTTCAAAATTAAAATTCTTGTAAAAACAAAAAGCTTGGAGTTTTCAAAAAGCCAAAACACCAGCAATTTTGCTAATAAACGTACGAAAATATGTTTCAAAAATTCTAATTCCAAATATATTTCGTTAATAGGAAATTTGTTTTTCCTTTTTGTCTGCCATTCACCTCGTAATTGTTTCGTCCCGTCGTAATTATGTGATAATCGTTTCGTCCGTCGTTAATTTCTCTCGCCTTTGGCTTCCGTCCATTCATTAGCTGGTCGTTAATGAACGCCAAATTACTCGCTTTTCTTCGCCTTTCACTCTTGAATTAGGGTCAGTAGGAAATAAAAATCAAGCCCCCAATTAAAACGAAACAATGCCATTTACGAACATCCCTGTCTCACCTCCTAATTATTAATTACCCCTTTAGATGCTCGCGAAACGAGCTTCTTACCGGATTGAACATTTTATGGAAATTTCGTTCAATTTTGATGATGGTGATGAAATTAAACGTTACATAGTGAAAGGGAAATTTAAAGCTTTTAGAAGTGAAATGTTTTTTATGTTTTTTTTTCTGAAAATTTAAAGTATCAGAAGAGAAACTTATTATGAAATATATTTTAAAGTAAGCGAAATGTTTTCATAAGTGAAACAAATGTTTTAAAAGTGAAATGAAATTATTTCAAGAAGTAAAATTTACTGTTTCAGAAAAGAAATTTAATAATATTGAAAAGAGATAAACGTAATAAAATATTTTTTGAAGTAAAACGAAATGTTTTCAGAAGTTACAGGAAATGTTTTATAACGGAAATGAATTGAAATGATTTAAAAGTGAAACGAAGTTTTTGTAAGGGAAATGAAATGAAGTTTGGTGAAATATAATGATTTAAAAGTAAAATTAAATGTTTTGAAAGTGAAATGAAATATTGCCGATAATTACGTTTTCAACTTACATACGCTTTAATTGAAAATTAATTGAAAACTTGACCCGTTGATCCCTAGATGGCGCTTTCTCAAAATCCGACGTTTTAAAAATAAGGACAGGGACATTTTAAAATATGAAAATCAAACTACCGAGTTATTTGTCTTCATTAAGTACAGAAAAACATATTTGATTTCACGCCTAAAAACTTATAGAATTAATCACCGATAAAACATTATGTTTTCGAGACGAATAGGAGGAAGTGATTATTCGGACGCTCAAAAACACGTTTGAAGTGTTAATAGCTCGTAGTATATTTTTAACCTAAAACCTCGTTGACCTCCGACCTCTTTAGATAATTAGGTCATCGCGGAGGAATTTCGAACCTCTTTTTCAATCCCAAAAAACTACGGATGTTTGTCATCTTTAGAACGCGTGTTTCGTAACGCCGAAATGTGTTCTATTTCATCACTCATGGAAAACAATTAACGTACAATACGTCTGCATGAGTTTAATTCAAACTTGTAATAGGAACATTCTCACGTTGAAAAGAAATGCATTTGAAAATACAACGCAACACGTGTAACGCGTTTCAAAATACACCGGAACAAGTGTAATGCGTTTTAAAATACACCGGAACAAGTGTGATGCGTTTGAAAATACATAATGGAACACGTGTAATGCGTTTCGAAATACAATGGAACACGTGTAATGCGTTTCAAAATACAATGGCAAACGTGTAATGCGTTTCAAAATTGTCATATTGAAATGCAATTTAACGAGAATGCGAGGATTGAAATTCGTTTTGAATTTGCGAATTTTGTAATGCATTTTTAAAATACATTTTAATAACGTACGCATTTTAAAATGCATTTGACCAAATTACACTTTTAAATTCATTGTTGAGAGTATACATTTTGAAATGCATTTAAATACAGTTGAATTGTACGTTTTGAATTTTAAATGCATTTTAACAACTTAAAATGTATTACGTGATGCATTTTAAAAATACGTTTTTTAATCACATTTCTTCAAAAAAAAAGTTTAAGTAAAACGTTTTGTTTGTTTGTTCGCTTATCCCGTTATTCCTCGTCATATAGTGCTTCCCCCTGGCGGCGCCCCCTTTCAACAGGTAAAAGTGACGTCACCGTCTCGCACGCCCCCGCGCGTCAGAGCGAGTAATTGGTAATAGATGACTCGATTCTCCGATCGCTTATTATTACATTATAAAAATAAAAAAAAAACACGAAGTTGCTTCGATTAGAGTACAAAAAGGCGATGTTTGCCAACACACGAGAAACGAGTGGGTGCAGCTAGGCCAACGAAAATAACAACGAGGCTTATTCAATTAGAAAACGAGACGCTAGATGGCGCTCATCGTCCATATTTCATAGGCTCTCTAATATTTCAACCCAAGAAATAGTACTTTTTTTAATCTTTATAACTACGAAGCTATCATGTTCACGAACTACTGCGTATGGCGTTGGTCTCGATAAGTGTATTTCATAGATTTAAGGTTCATTTTCCACATATCTTTTCGCGAACTAAGATGGCGCATTCCCTAAGTTTTCACCGTTTTTCTTAAACGTTGCACTTTTTTAATATCATTCCCATTTAGGAACTTTCTATTTTACGAACATGTTCTCGGGTTCGTAGAAACGCGCGTCGGCAGAATAGTTAGTACACTCAAAGGCTAGAAACACAACAAAACTTTTAAATTAAGAATGATAATTTTTTTACCGCTAGCGCCAACCAGCGGGCAAACAATTGGTAATTTAAATGCATTACCAATATTTGCCCGCTGGTTGGCGCTAGTGGTAAAAAAAGTAACATTCTTTCCTAGAAGTTTTGTTGTGTTTCTATAGCCAAACGTATCAGTCGTAAATTCTCTATTTTTATGTGGATGTCGTAGCTGGCGATAAGCGCGACGCTGACCTTTGGTCTCTCTCGGACCTTGAGTTAGTTATGATTTATGGTCATCGTAAGTCCGATGTCCTCGCTCGTAGAGATAGAGAGAGAGAAAACCATACAGTCTAGCGTGACTACGAAATTAAAAACATGATCGAAGTGAAGAAAAAACCAGTCCAAAATAAGCCTCGTAATTAATCGATTACACGCCTTCTTACGTATATTTTCTAAGAACTAGTCGACGGCCATCTTGAGTCGGACAAAGGTCACTCGTACTCAGCTTTAACGAATAACCGCCGCTGAAGGGATTCTGGCAAGCCTGACCGAAACCAGAGATTCGTCAATCGGTCGATGAATCGAGACTAATGACTATACTCATTCGTCTATCAGTCATGACTAACGACTGACTCGGTTAGTCGTTAGTCGTACGTGGTTCCTCCGATCGATGCTCGATTAATCGTAATCTAGGCGAATTAGACTAATATTCGTTAATCATTAGTCGCAGATGCAACGACGAATTGTCCGACTTAATTCGTATCTATTCACGGAACTGATGGGAAACCATAAGAATTTTTTTCAAATATTTCATTCAATTTCTGCTCATTTTCCATGAACAATTTTGCTAATTTCACATACTTTCGTTAATTGTTTAACAATGTTGCTAATATTCGACAATTTTGAAACATTTATTTTTCCCGAAATTTTTCATAATTTGGCAATTGTTAAAAAACTCGCAAAATGGTCGAAAATTTTCCAAACTGTCAAAAGTTGGCATAAAATTGTCGAAAATTCGCAAATATTATCGACAGATTCGCGAAACTGTTGAAAAATTTGCCTATAATTGGCGAAAAACAACTCGCAAAACTTGGCAAAAATGGTCAGAAAATTCGCCAAATTGTCGACAAATTAGCAACATTGTTGACAATTAATTCAATTGTCGAAAATTGGCAAAAATAGCCTATAGCTCCTCGGCTATTTTGTCATTTATTTTAGCCACGATTGAAAAATGTTATTCTATTAAAATTCAATTCAATATTCAATTCTTCCGATCGATTACGACGCTAGAATTTACGATTAAAGATTAAATTTAGTCATTCTAATTTAAGAATACATGTAACTATTTTAGTCCCGATTGAAAATGTCTTCGATTCACACCCAACTCTGGCTTAATTCCACCGTGGTTGCAGCACGTATAGTTCGTAATCCTCCATCACGTGACCACGTGTCCGTAATTCGGGGAAACACGAGAAAGTACTCGCGCTCGGTGTCGATGCCAACTTAATCGGTCGATTAATTGGATCCCATTTTCGATATACTGTATACAGTGTATGTCTACATTTGAGTCGATCGCATTGGGCGAACTTTTGTGGCGTTTTTGGCGGCTCGATTCTTAATTCCTCGTTCGAAACCCCTTTGGGGCCAAAGAGAAGAAAATTGGGCCAAAATTGAGGAACCCCGCCTAAAAACACTCGCTCCAAATACATATATCGGAAATTTAGATTTTTGGATTTATTCTCGAAATACTGGGTCAGAATCCGCGATACTAAAGTCCCGTATATTAGGGGTACTCACGTGAAGGGTTCCCCCACAAATTTCATTCTAAACTTCCCTGACTTTTCCAGGTTTTAAAAAAATTTCCCCGACCTGCAATGACAATGTCGAAATTAAGTGTAGTCGGAAACGTGAAAATTCGGAAAACGTGGAGAATTTTGCATATTTGTACTCGGAAAACGAGGAATATGTTGAAAATTTGTCCTAGGGAAACGTGGGAATTTTATTTATTTTGTCCCCGGTATCTGATTGACTGGACACAATGCGGACAGGGGGTAGGGAGTCCATTTTTGAATAAACTTTGCGAACGTTCTTTTTGAATGGCCCCAAAGAACTTGCGCCAGTTTGCGCTTTCGTCCGCTAGGTGGTGGCGGCGAGTCCATTGCGGTGAAAAGAGGTTGGGAAGGAGAAACGTCCTTCTCGGACACAATTAGTTGCTCCTGAATCAACCTTGATTTTAAATTAATCTAAAAATGTTGTTTAATCGATGCGATTACGTACACCTCGCCAAATAATTAATAACCCGAACGAGGCGATATGCCGAATATGGGGTGGAGTCAGCTGGTCAGTTGGATTATAGATTTAGATAATTTATAAACACGTACATGTATTTTATATATCGACAACCAGACATTAAAACTTGATTAAACTCGATCAAATTTAAATGTTTCTTGTTGTTGTGATAAGAAGCTCGCGTTGAGACAATTAAATAAGGAAGGGGGGAAGGAAATGATATTCTTAAAAATAATAAAGGTGATTACCGATCTTATCCGGAATCGGATTAACCGGAATAGCATTTGTATAGTACTCATTATAAAATTAAATCAATTTGTTTTTGTTTTTTACCAACAAAATGTTAAAACGAACTTAAAAATTTGAAAAAGGGAAATTTCCCGATAAAATTGCAGCGCCTTTATTCCCATTCCCAAACTTGCCAAACTTGGACGAAACTTAAGTTCTTAACGTTGATGTCACGTTTCGTTCGACTTCCGATAATAGGAACTACGGTTAATACGAACACATCGTAGCAAAAGTTAGTCCTTCTCGTCGAAATCGTGTCTCGGCCGTCAACCGATAATACGAAGTACGGTTTAAACGAATCGATCGATGATTGATTCGTTGTAATCTAGACTATATTAGACTAATATCACTTAGGTTCTATTCACGGAACTGAGAAACTATACGAGCAATTTTCGACAATTTGGCAAATTTTCCGATATTCGACAATTTTTTTTTCAAATTTTTCGTCAATTTTTACTCATTTTCGACAATTTTTTTTTTTTCAAATTTATCTTCAATTTCTACTCATTTTCGACAATTTTGCAAATTTCCGACATTTTTCAGAATTAATTGTCAAAAAATTTGCATAATTGTCGAACAATAACGAAACTGTCGAAAACGTCGAAAAATTCTCGAAAAAGTCTTAAAAATTCGCAAAACTGTAAAAGAAAACAGAAAAAACTTGCGGAAAATTGGAAAAATTGTTGAAAATTAACCAGGATACTACGGATTACGGTTTAAACGAACGAATTTTGCCGCCCCTCGAGATTCGTCTTAATGAGGTTGGTTCGAATTCATTTTCTAATGACTTATTAATTATGTCGACCATGGTCCAGCAGCCACGGAGCATGGTCAAGTAGTACTATATTGTCCCTGGGTGTGGCAGCACCGCGTTAATTCGTTGGGTGGGGCTGGTCATAAAAAGCGGGAATAAATGTCCAGTCGCTGCACCTTCGATCGAAATCAGTTATTGTTTTTGTTTTTCCTTTCTGGTCAACGAGGTTTCAAAATGGCTTCCTGGAAAAAACGAGGCTTAAAAGCTATTAAAAATCTAGCGAGTGTTTATTTATTTATTTATCGCTCGTCGCATAAACATCGAGGAAGGAAAGAAACTAGTTTCTCCAACCGAGTTGTTTGACTTTTGTTTTTTTAAATTAAAATTTTTAAATTCGATAATAAATAATAATAGGGCGCTTTGTAAGCGTGCTATATTTACAATATATAAACGTTGACGTTATATCATCGTAAAAACTGGGGGAGTGAAATATTGGCGGAAGTTAATTGGCTATTTTTCGGTGGCTAATTATTCATCCGCAGTGACCGCTTCGGGAATTGACCACCGGCTCCCTCCTCCTATAGGCGCGGGAGGAAAAATTGAGAGGGATTCACATTTTTAACGTAGATGCGCCATCGAAGCCTATGCGATTTTTAAGCGAAAAGTGAAGCCCGGTGACGAGCGTGCTTTTCTATCGCGATTCGTGGAAAGAACTTGAAAATTTTACCTTTTTGTCTTTAAAAATTGAACTTTCTTTCTTTCTGATTCCCTTTGAAAATTGAATTAAAACAATTCAAAAGTTTTGAAAAATTAAACATTTTTTCTTTAAAATTAAAACTTTTTTAAAAATTAAATCTTTCTTGAAAAATTGATAATTTTTTCTTGAGAAATTTAACTGTATATGCTTGAAATATTGAACTGGTTTTCTCTTGAAAAATTGAACTAATTTTCTTCAAAGCTGTTCTTTTCTGGGAAAATTGACTTTTTGTCACGATTAATTGACCTTTTTCACGAAAAAGTGAACTTTTTTCTTCTTGAAAAATTGAATTTTTTTTTGTAAACTTTTTTCTGAAACAAATTTACCTTTTTTTTACTTGAAAAACTTTGTTTTTTCTCGAAAACTTTTTTCGCGAGTAACCGTATTTTCTTACTTGAACAACTATTCAAAACAGAACGTAATGGTACTCTTCTAGCAGGTGGCGCCACCTATCCGTCCAACTGCACAAAAAGAAGCGTCGCGCCAAACGCCGTAAATAACAAAATAATCCCGTCTATTTTTAGCGCTAGTTTAATAAGACACACCCACCGCGAGGTGCGAAGGTGGCGCTGCAAGCATGATGTCATCGCAACCGACGACGTCATCGTACTCACAGTCAAAACGGAGGCGTCTCCGCGCTTAATTAGCGCGAAATATGGTGATGACGAAACGTGTTAAAAACACTAACAATTACTTCGTTGTACAAATAGTGGCTACGCAACGAAACAACCAAAAAAAAAAAAAAAAACTAAAGTTCAGTTATTTGTATTATGCCAGCTGTTAAGGCGACGACACTTCTAGGCGTAAAAACAATTATTTGCGGTAAAAACGTTTTTTCTACTCATACTTAAAAAAGGTAATTAATTAAGAATTTTAAAATCTCATCATACCATCACAAATGTTCAATGTGAGATCCTCGAGTCTCACGACACACGTCTATACGGTAGCCCAGTTCGGCCCATAAAAGCTGAAGTGTGTCCCTATCAATGCAGTTCACATGTGCAGCAGCTCGCATACTCGAGCACACAAAATACTTTCTGCTTCATAGTCGCCATTTTGGATACTGGGTTCATGTAGCCACCTGGGCGTTTAAAAACCGAGTTTGCAAGTGCGCGTTTTAAACTTGTACTTTTTCTCTTTCTTTTCGTATCTGAAATACTTCGTACTGTATATATTTTTCAAACTTGATGATTCTTTTGTAATAACCCTGTAGATTAGATGTTTTTACTCCTTTCAAACGGAGGGCTATATAATTAGCCAGTGCGCACCCATGTGCTACTCAGGGACTATCAGTGACAGGGTTAAGACGCTTGAAGGAGCTGCCACCATGACACTAGTGGTTTTATAACCAGTGGGCCGGGTGTAACGATTGTCTCCCCTGGATTTCCCAATCCCAGTAAAGACCCATTAAAAAAAGTCCTCATGTAGGTGGGGAGGGAAGGTGGAATTTATAATAAAAAATAAATAAAAAAAACAACGATAAAATGAAATTTCAGTTAAAAAAATCACAAATTTTAAATAAAACATTAATTTCTTAATTACGGCGTTTTAAGGCGTTTATCCGGTTCGCCACTTCGATAACATTCTCCTAGATGGCGCCGGATGCTCCAGCGGCAACTAGCAATGTTTTCCATATGGGGACACACAGTATTTTCATAAGGGGTTAAGGGGTGCAAAAGAACAAACAGCTTAGCCTCTTGTCGAATTGGGTCATTCGATGAGTTCCTCATAATTGAAAAAAATTAATTTGTTTGTTTACTTTGTTCTCCTACGTGGCGCTGACTACCACCCCGTAAAAAAATTATTCTAACCGAGTTCCGGCATGCGTATCGTCGAACACGTCGGGGTTAAATCACCCGCTAGGGGGCGGCGCGACCTTCGACCCTTCCTTCGTTTTTGGTGGGTTTTAATCTCGGTTTTAATGGCCCGTTAAATCACTCGTTTATTTACATAATAAAGGCTCGTTCAAATAATCAAAGGCATTTTCGGCACTTACTATTCGACGTTTTATACGTAGCTCCTTAGAAATGCCAATCGGGCGCCATCTTGGTGGTCGAAGCCATCTCGAAATTGACCAAAAATCCCAAAAAGCGTCGACTCGGATCTCTTTATTAAGTATATCTAGAAAGAAATACAAAATATATTTACATAAAAATAATATATATTACGCATTCCCCTTAATTTAAAAAACAACAATTAAATCACGTCATTTTTCTAATTTATATAGGCAATTATTAACATTTTACATATAATAAATAATGAATAATGTATTTATTTTACAAGATATCTACGAGATTGCGCAGTGCGAGGAATGCTCGCATAAAAGGCCTTTGGCGCCATCTAGCGACCGTATGTTGGGTCGTGAAATTATTTAAAAATAAAAATTGAACAAATTCGTTAAGGTGTATTCGAAACGAACCTTTTTCCACGCAGAATGAATGCGCATGCGCGCTAAGACACCTGTCACGTACTTTTTGGGCGTTATTCGTACATGTTCGTATAAAAATAAAAGCTCGTTTCGTAAACCGAGACAAGATTCTTTATCTCGTTTTATTATTGTTATTATTATTTCAACTTCTTAAACATGGCATTTTCAAACGCGTGAGTTTTGTTTTTTCCCCTATGCAAAACAGGTGTCTTAGCGCGCATGCGCATTCAGTCCCCGTGGAAAAGTTTCGTTTCGAATACACCACCAATCGCTAGTTATAATTTATTCAAAATATGAAATCTATATAAATAAAAATGTAAATTTGCAATTGTTACTCGTATTACTTCTCCGAAAGTTCTTTACCGATTGCTTTGAAATTTTCACACAATGTTACATTCGCATAGG